>SOZL01000872.1:0-60156 GCA_009733165.1 Naja naja | reverse complement strand
GGGGCCTTCTCTGTGGGAGTACCTGCCCTGTGGAACCAACTCCCCTTGGGCCTTCATTTGGCCCCTGATCTCCGCTCCTTCTGCCATGACCTGAAGACCTGGCTCTTTCAAGAGGCCAGTCTGGACTGACCAGGGGGGTGGGAGAGCTTGTTTTAGAGTTATTTTAATTAATTTTATTATTTTATTCTCATTAGGCTTGTAACTGTTTAATTGTTTTTTATTGTAAATTTTGTACTTGGTTTTATTGTTAGCTGCCCTGAGTCCTTAGGGAGAGAGGGCAGCATACAAGTCTAATAAAATAATAATAATAATAATTTATATTTGTAGTTTATATATTGTCAACCCAACTACATTATTTACATATACATAACAGACTAAAAAAGTTTGGGAACCACTGTATTAACCTATGTAATAGAGAAAATCTATGAATTAAATTAAACTTTGTGAGATCTTTTTCTTTCATGAGAAGTTGGAATCGATTGAGTGGATTTTTTTAGTCCTCTCCCCCCAACTTTCATTTCTGTACACATGGTGGTGAGAAATGTGAAGGAGCTGGAAATCAGGTAGTGTCATGCCCCGGTTGGAGACTGACTCTGAGGAAGAGGAGGAACAGCCAACAGGGAGTGGGAGTGGGGCTCCAGAGGGGGTGGAGGAGGCTGGGGAAGAGCAGAGGGCAGCTGAGCACTCTGAGGAGGATCCAGGCCCATCTTCTATCCATCCTAGGGCATGCAGGGAGGAGAGGATCAGGGCAAAGCGTGCTCTACTCGGGAGGAGGGAGCCATGATCCTCCTCAGGGCTTGCAGCTGGGAGCTCTGTATTTAAGTCCAAACCTGCGTAGTCCAGCTGCTGGAGTCAAGGTTAATGTTTGCTGTTTAAAGAAGGTTTATCTTGTTTGGCGTTCTTCCAATAGTTTATTCCTGTTTATTTTCTTGAAGTGGGCACTTATCTACTCTGGACTGTCGAGGGACTATATTGAGTTGGTTGGTTTTGGTTTCTTCTTTGTTATCAGCGTTTTAAAATGTGAACTGTGTTTTTTGCTTTTTGAAATATTCTTTTGACTCCCCCACTGGGACTAATTAAACAGTGAGGCATTAAAGGACTTTGAGTTATATTTTGGAGTTTATTCTATTTCTGAGCTACTCTGGGTCATCACAGGTAGGCAAAGAAATCCTTGGGGAATTTGTTCTCCTAGCCAGCACAGCCATGTGGCTTCCTACGCATGGGGAGAGCATTCCACCAGCCAGTGCAGCCATGCAGATTCCCAGTGATGCATGGGATGCAGCCACTGTGGTGAAGCAAGCCAGGCAAGCTGGAGGCCAGAGTCGGAGGGGTTAGTGTGACTTGCAGGCTTACTTACCCAGGCAGACAGATCAGGGGCGCTCAGTTGGGCCACAGGTACCGTGTTGGAAGGCAGGCAAGCCGTAGAGCAGAGACTGTTTGGTTGAGTGAGGAGCCACACAGTGTGCTATGCCAGGGAGGTGAGGAGTGACTGTGCGTGGCAGGAAGAGCGGACAGAGTGGGCTTTATTGTCAGAGTACAACATGTGTATAATGAGATTGGCTGAGCCTCTCTTCGTGCACATAAACACTCCCAACACAACTCATAATGAGGATAGAAGTCCCTAACCCAGTCCCAATCTTTTTTTATATTCTTTTTTTATTAATATTTTTATTCAAGATTTCAAAAAAAAATTAAAAACGAGAAACATGTTCTCACATTTTTCAGCATTATCATAACAGTGTACATATCTATTAGTGTCAATTAAATTCATTTACTACAAATATATTTATAACTTATTTTTACTAAGTCCTTACTTATTTGTATTATTATTGCATTGCAATATTACATTTATTTACATTACTTTACATATATACATAACTATATACACATTCATCCTTGTTCCTGTTTTTCCTTAGAATTTCACTAAACATCTTTACTTCCTTTTTACTCAGCCATTTGCACCATATATTCCATATTGTAAAGAAATCTCCTTCCTTATTTTTTAATAACATGGTTAATCTAATCATTGCTGCACATTGCTGAATTTTATTGATTACTGCCAGATCCATGGGTACCATTGTTGATTTCCAGTTTTGGGCAAAAGCTATCCTAGCCATTCTGATAATATATAATATTCAATGCTGATGCTTCTTGTCCCATGACGATTCTGACATTCCCAATAGAAAAGTCTCTGGGTTAAATTGGATCTTTTGATTTGTCAGTTCTTCTAGCCATGCTTGAATCTTAAGCCAGTATTTTCATGCTTGAGGTCCAGTCCCAATCTTATTACAGCATGTGGCCTTGTTGCACAATGTGCCGGCCCTGCAAGTCTATCATACTATATTGACATGAAATTATTTTATTTCTCAACAAATAAATTCTCTGTCTTACAAATTGGCAAAAAAAATCAGAAAATAAAATACAGGTTAAATAGTCAAGACCTTGTTGATGATCCAAACTCCATCAAGGACCTTGGAATACTCATCTCTAATGATCTAAGTGCTAGAGCCCACTGTAACTACATAGCCAAAAAGGCATTAAGAGTTGTTAACCTAATCTTACGTAGCTTTTTTTCTGGGAATATTACATAATTAACTAGAGCATACAAAACATTTGCTAGACCAATGCTCAAATACAGCTCATCAGTCTGGAACCCACATTACGTATCTGATATTAACACAGTTGAGAAAGTCCAGAAATATTTCAGAAGAAGAGTTCTACACTCCTCTACTCGTTGCAGAATACCTTATACCACCAGACTTGAAATTCTAGACCTAGAAAACCTAGAACTATGCCGCCTTCAGTCCGATCTAAGTATAGTATATAAAATCGTACATTGCAATGTCCTACCTGTCAATGAATACTTCAGCTTCAACCATAACAATACAAGAGCACACAATAGATACAAACTCAAGGTTAACCGCACCCAACTTGATTGCAGGAAATACGACTTCAGCAACAGAGTGGTCAATGTCTGGAATACTCTACCTGACTCTGTGGTTTCTTCCCCAAACCCCAAAAACTTTAACCTTAGACTGTCTATTATTAACCTCACCCTTTTCCTAAGAGGTCTGTAGGGCGTGTGCATAAGTGCACAAACATGCCTACCATCCCTTTCCTATTGTTTCTTTACTTTTCTTATATGTATCCATTTCATGTATTCATAACTATGTTTATACTTATACCTATTATCTTGTAAGTGATTGACAAATCAAATAAATAAATAAAAATAAATAAATATTTTCCATTCAGAAGTCTGATAGCCCATGGGTAGAAACTGTTCTTCAGCCTGTTGGTGTGGCTGGCTATGCTTCTACATCTCCTAACCGATGGTAGGAGAGAGAAGTGCTGACTGGGATGTGAGTCATCCCTGAGAATTTTCCTCACTCTTTTAAGGCAGTGAGCCCTAGCGAGGTTATCTAGTGGTATCAGGAAACAGCCCACGATTTTTTATGCTGTGCTCACCACCCACTGTAATGTCTTTCTATCCACAGCTGTCAAGGCAGCATACCACACCGTAATGCAATATGAGAGGACGCTTTCTATTGTGGATCAGTAAAAGTCATTTCTATTGTTCCACCTTATTCTTTCGCAAAACCCTAAGGAAATGGAATGTTTGTCGGGCCTTTCTGGCCACCTGGGTTGTGTTGATTTTCCAGGTAAGATCTTCAAAATAAAATTTGCAGATGACACCAAGCTGGCAGGAATAGCCAATTCTACAGAAGATAGATTTAAGATTCAGAAGGACCATGACAGACTTGAACATTGGGCGCTAGCTAACAAAATGAACTTCAATGGTGAAAAATGTCAGGTTCAACATTTAGGCAAGAAAAAACAAATGCACAGGTATAGTGTGGGAGGTACCTGGCTCAATATTATTTATTTATTTATTTATTTAATTGGACTTGTATGCCGCCCCCTCTCCGTGAGGACTCGGGATGGCTCACAATAAAAACACCACAACAATAAATATATAAAAAACAATTAAATCTGACAAGCCCAATTGATAAAACCATTAAAAATACATTAACATCCCCGGAGGTCAGTCCAGCCCAGCCTGTTCAAACAGCCAAGTCTTCAGATCGCGTCAGAAAGAGCGAAGATCAGGGGCCAAACAGAGCTCCAAAGGGAGTTGATTCCACAAGGTGAAGGCCGCAACAGAGTAGGCCCTCCCCTGAGGCACTGCCAGCCAACATTGTCTAGCCGACGGAACCCCGAGGAGTCCCCGTCTGTGCACATGCACAGGGCAATCGGTATTTGATGTTGGCAGGAGACGCTCCCGCAAGTACCCCGGACCCAAATCGTAAAGGACTTTGAATGTTAATACCAACACCTTGAATCTCACCCGGAGGGCAACCGGCAACCAATGCAGCTCGCGCAGGAGGGGTGTAACATGGGAGTAGCAGGGGGCTCCCATCACAACCCGCGCAGCCTCATTCTGCACCAGCTGCAACCCCTGGATGGTATGCAAGGGCAGTCCTAGATAGAGAGCATTGCAGTAGTCAAGTCGGGAGGTCACAAGTGCATGAGTGATTGTGCAAAGGGCAACTCAGTCCAGATATGGGCGTAGCTGGCGAACCAGTTGGACCTGGGCAAAAGCCCCCCTGGTCACGGCCCTCACCTGCTCCTCCAAACTAAGCCATGAATCAAGGAGGACTCCCAGGTTCCGAGCCCTGTCCACAGGGGGCACACCTCTCCCCCTATGACCAATGATGGAATCGATTGACTGGGCCGAGATGCCTGTATGCACAACCACTCAGTCGTGGCTGGGTTGAGCTGTAGTTCGTTGCTGCCCATCCAGATCTGTACCGCATCCAGACACTGGGTCATCACGGAGAGGACATCACTGATTTGGTTTGGGGTGGAGATATACAACTGGGTATCATCAGCGTACTGGTGATACCTCACCCCAAAGCCATGGATGATCTCGCCCAGTGGCTTCATATAGATGTTGAATGGGGGGGAGAGAGGACCAACCCTGAGGACCCACACAAGTGAGTGCCCTCGGGGCCGACCTCTGCCCTCCTGCAAACACCGATTGCGAACGCCCCGAGAGGTAGGAGGAGAACCACTGAAAAACAGTGCCCCCCACTCCCAACCCCCCAAGGCACCGCAATAAGATACCATGATCAATGGTATCGAAGGCTGCTGAGAGATCTAATAGGACTAGGACAGAGGAAAATCTCCTGTCCTGTGCCCTCCAGAGATAATCCATCAGCGCGACCAATGCCGTCTCCATGCTGAACCCGGGCCGGAAGCCCGACTAATATGGATCTAGAAAGTCTGGGAAAAGCGGAAACTGCTGAGCCACCACACTCTTGACAACCTTCACCAAAAAGCGAAGGTTAGAGACTGGACGAAAGTGGTTTAAAATGGCTGGGTCCAGAGCAGGCTTCTTCTTTCAAGGCGGTAGGAAAAGACCCCTGCCTCAACGAGGTGTTAACAACTGCCCGGAGCCAGCTGCACATGGTCTCCCTGGAGGCATATACCATCCAGGAAGGACACAGGTCCAACAAACATATGGTGGAACTCAGTCGTCGCATAATCCTGTCCACTTCATCCTCAGAAACAGGATCGAACTCAGGCCAGATGACAACTGCCAGACTCTCTATAAACCCCTCCTCAGACAACTGCAAATTAGAGTTCAACCCCTCCCGGATCCGAGCGATCTTATCCAACAGATATTGTCCAAATTCCTCAGCCCTACCCTGGAGAGGGTCCACCTCCGGCTCCCTCCTTGCTGCCCCCAGAGCTCCCAGGTAAGTCCTAATATAGGCTCTTAACTGGGTTCGGTAACTGTGAGAGGAATCTTGGAGTCCTAGTGGATAATCATTTAAATTTGAGCCAGCCATGTGCTGCAGTTGCCAAAAAAGCCAATGCAGTCCTAGGCTGCATTAACAGAGGGATAAAATCAAGACCACATGAAGTGTTACTATCAGTTTATAATGCCTTGGTAAGACCACATTTGGAATACTGCATCCAGTTTTGTCTCCACAATGTGAAAAAGATGTTGAGACTCGAAAAAGTGTACAGAGAACAGCAACAAAGATTATTAGGAGACTGGAGGCTAAAACATATAAAGAACAGTTCCTGAATTGGGTATGTTTAGTTTAATAAAAAGAAGGAAGGACTAAGGGTGGCATGATAGCAGTGTTCCAATATTTGAAGGGCTGCCCAAAGAAGAGAGTCAACCTATTCTTCAAAGAACCTGAAGGTAGGATAAGAAGCAATGGATGGAAACTGACCAAGGAGAGAAGCAACCTAGAACTAGGAAGAAATATCCTGACAGTGAGAACAATTAATCAGCAGAATGGGGGCGGTGTCAGTCAGAGGTGGTATTTGCCAGTTCTCCAAACTACTCACAATTTCTGCTACCAGGTGTCCAGAACTGGCCAGATCCTGCTGAATACCACCTCTGGGGTATAAGCAATCATGGGGGCCCGTAAAATGGCACACAGTATCCCTCTGATCCAGAAGCTGCATTGGTTACCAGTTTGCTTCAGGGTCCAAGGCACTGGTTATGTCCTGTAAAGGCTTTCCTGGCATGGAGTTTGTGTTATTTGTGGGACTGCCTCTTCCCATTAAATCTGTCCCTCCCATCAGATCCAGAAGAAGAGGCATGCTGTGGGTGCAGTATGTTAAGGAACTACATCTGGTGGGACCCCCGGTCTGCCATGGTGCCCAACCTATAGAACGGTTCAATCTGGCAAGATCTTCTGAAGTATTGTCACCTCCATCACTCTTTTCAATATCACTCCTTTATAATGATTTTGCCACACACAGACATAAGATGACTGGAGGAGCTTTCAGTTTTCAGGCTAAGACTAAGGACGGACAAGAGCAATTCATCCAGAGCTCAGTTATATATTTGCTGACACACAATACAGAGGATCCTGCCAGATGGAACCCTTCCTTCCCTCCTCCTAGCGGATATATCCTGGGAGATTCCAGGGAGTGCGTATCCCAACTCTCTTCCTCTGTCTCTTATATTCTCTGAGCTGTGCTGCCTCTGGTCTCTACACACCGAAGTGCACTCACTCACACAAACACATCCAAAAACATGGACATAAACACAAGGAAGGACTACATCATTTAAAAAAAATATATGTTTTATTAATACATTTTCTTTTTATAGGACACTAGCTGGATAGCCGTGCATCACGATGAAACTATGTGATCGGGCTAGACAGGAGAAATTCGGTTCACAATCTGTTGTGGTGGTCAGTGATTGAAACACATAAGGGTTTCCTTTCCTTTCCTTTAGTTTCCCTTCCCCTTTCCATTCCATTCCTTTCCTCCTTTCCTTTCCTCTTTTCCTCCTTTTCTTTCCTCCTTTCCTTTTCTTCTTTTCTCCTTTCCCTTCCCTTCTCTTCCTCCTTTCCTTTCCTCCTTTCCCTTCCTCCTTTCCTCCTTTACTTTCCTCTACTCCTTTCCCTTCTTTTCCTTTCCTCCTTTCCCTTCTTCCTTTACTTTCCTTTTCAACTGTCCATTATCTATCTATGTATCTATCTGTCTGTTTGTCTGTCTGTCTGTCTGTCTGTCTTTCTATCTACCTACCTACTTACCTACCTATACATTACAATACAATATCTTCATTAATGACTTAGATGAGGGAATAGAAGGGGAACTTACCAAATTTGCAGATGATACTAAGCTGGCAGGAATACCTAACACCCAAGAAGATAGGATCAAGATCCAGATGGATCTTGACACACTAGAACACTAGAACACTGGGCTGTATCTAACAAAATGAAATTCAATGTAGAGAAAAGTAAAGTCCTACACTTAGGCAAGAAAAACCAAAAGTGCACATACAAACTGGTTGAAACCAGGCTCAATAGCAGTAACTGTGAGAGGGATCTTGGAGTCTTAGTGGACAACCACTAATAATGGATGGAAGATGAACAAGGAGAGATTTGCCGGTTGCCCTCCGGGTGAGATTCAACATGTTAATGTTAACATACAAAGTCCTACATGGCTTCGGTCCGGGGTACTTGTGGGAGCGTCTCCTGCCAGCATGGCATTCCAATCGCCCTGTACGCTCCCACAGACAGGGCCTCCTTGGGGTGCCATCAGCCAGACAATGTCGGCTGGTGGCGCCCAGGGGTAGGGCCTTCTCTGTGGGAGCACCCACCCTGTGGAATCAGCTCCCCTTGGGGCTCCGCTTGGCCCCGGACCTCCGCTCCTTCCGCCATGACCTGAAGACTTGACTGTTTCAGCAGGCCGCCTGGACTGAAATGAGGTGGGGTGGGGTTTTTTTTTAAGGGAATTTTTAACTAAATTTTACTGGTTTTTAGATTTATTGGGTTGGGTTATTTTTCATTAACTTATTTTTGTATTGTGATTTTATATTGTGAGCTGCCCTCAGTCCCTAGGGAGAGAGGGTGGCATACAAGTCTAATAAATAAATAAATACATACATACATACATACATACATACATACATACATAAACAAACAAACAAACAAACAAACAAACAAATAAATATGAGTCAGAGCAAACAGGGAGGGAAGCAGAAATTTTAATAACAGTTTGAGGCACAACAGTTTTAAGACTTTGACTAAGGTTGGGACAAGTGTGACCAATTCAAACTTTTAGTTCTGGCTCACTATTAGACCTGAGCCAACCTTGGTACTTTGGGAAAGAACCACTCTCCACTCCTTTACTAAAAGCCAAGTGGTTACGCTTCTGCGAAGTGAGAACTAGAAGTTTGAGCATGAAAATCCCTAGGTTAACTTCCCCTTCCCCAAGCTACCCCCCTCGTTATCTCCCCATTGTCTAGTCAAATTTAGAGAAGATGCTTTGGTAAGGGTCCCTGTCATGTTTGGTAGATGGATAGGTGCTGCATTCCATTCCTAGGACTACGGCCTTGAGGGGCATGGTCCTTGGGAATGACATAACTATTGCTTTCGGTTTCTTGCTTGCAGGTCTAATTTACCCCAGGGTTCCCCTCCCCCATAACAACACTGTCTTTTGTACCCTTGCAGAATTCTCATTTTTCATTTGATTTAACCATTATCTCTGCGTCTTCTAAATAAGCTAATGCCTTTGATCCTTGTATGTTTCCACTGTTTCTTTATTTCCAGCTTTTGTCCCTTATAACTTCTTTTCCTCTTTATCTTCCCCTCTTTTTCTCATCCCCTTTTTTGTCCCCCCCTCTCTCTAACTCTCCCTTCTGTAATTCTCTTTTCTGCTTCTCCTTACTGTTGTGTTGCTTTTTCAAACTATTCTTTTTTTAGTTGTTCCCTTTAATCTTAAACTTTTAACTCCTTTCCCCCCTTTTCCCCATTTTACCCCACGTTGCATTATTTGACCATTAAAAATGGCTTCTTCTTTGTCCTGCCCTTCTTCTTGCTCTTCAAACATTTCTTGTTGGTTTTCATAGTTCAAAATCTCCATTTCTAGACACGCAACAGTGCATTCCTTAGTATATGAGTCTTAAAAGCATTGTCCACCTTTTTATCATACAATAAATACGCATGCCATCCATATAATAAATCATATCCCTCTATATTCAATATTCTTTCTTCTGACATGTTAAACCAATCACTGATTGTTGATAGCACAGCTACGTCGTAATATAATCTCAGATTGGGCAGTTTGAGGCCTCCTCTTTCCCGTACATCTTGCATTATCTTAAGCTTAACCCTTGGTCTTTTCCTGCCCAAATAAATTTATTAATACCTTTCTGCCACTCATTCAAATTTGTGTCTTTCTTGAGTATTGGTATCATTTGGAACAAAAAAGAAACTTTGGCAAAACATTCATTTTAACTGCTGCAATTCTTCCCAGCAAAGTTAACTGTAGCTTTTTCCAACTTTCCATTTCTTTTTGAATTTTTGCCATAGTGATTCGTAATTATTTTTATATAATTTCGTATTTGAAGCTGTAATATATATTCCTAAATATTTAACCTTCTTAGCTATTTCAAATCCGTTACTTTTTCTAAGATCTCCTTTTGCTTTATAGTCATATTTTTGTTATTATTTTCGTTTTATGCTTATTTATCTTAAATCCGACACTTGTCCATACTGTGTGATTATCTCCATTAGTTCTATCACTGATTGATTTGGTTGACTTAATGTAATAACCAAGTCATCTCGAACGCTCTTAGTCTGTAATCATGGTATCTTATTTTAATCCCTTTATTCTCTTCGATTCCCGTACTTTAATCAACAATATTTCCAATGTTAGAATAAACAATAATGGTGACAGGGGACATCCCTGTCGTATTCCTTTTCTATTTTACACGCTTCTGTTAGACTACCATTAACAATAATCTGAGCTGTTTGCTTCTGATATATTGCTCTAATAGGTTGTAGAAAAAAATCCCAAATTCCATCTTTTCCATCACTTTAAACAAAAACTGCCAGTTCAGTTGATCAAATGCTTTCTCTGCATCCAAAAAATCAGCTGCAGGGTCTGGAAAAATATCAATATAAATTAAATTATAATATACCAATATGGGCAATACCCAGACATGCGATAGAAAATATAAATGTGGAACAGAAGGAAGATGTAATTACCTATAAAGAACTTTTAGAAATGGAAGGGGGTATACTGCGACTAAAATCTATTAATTTATTAAAAGAGGAACAGATAGTTCAGACATGGTTCCAGTATGGACAGTTACAAGCGAGGTGGAAAGAAGATCAGAAAATTGGTATTATGAGAACTGATGAAAATTTAGTAAAGCAAATTAAGAATCAAGGTCAAGCACATATTAAAAGGTTATACAATGCATTGATTGAAATTGACTCGGAAACGGAATTAGTTAAAGACTGTATGATAAAATGGGCACAGAATATTCAGGAGCCAATAACAATGGATATCTGGGAAAAAATTTGGGTGAGAAATGTGAAATTTACTCAAACACAAAATTTAAGAGAGAGTTTTTATAAATGGTTTATAGATGGCATTTAGAGTGATTAGCATGTATGTATGAATCAAAAAAATTAAGGTGATGAAAATATGGTGGACAATTAAGGCTTTTGGATAAAAATATGGTGGACTACCCAGAAGATTTTAAAGAAAAGATAAGTTTTAAAGCAGCTGTTTTGTTGGGTATTATTACAGATTGTACTGTTTTGGAAACTAAATTAATGTTACACTTAATAACAGCAGCAAGATTGTTAGTGGCAACACTGGAAGAAAGAAGACGTACCTACTATAGAAGATTGGATATTAAAAGTATGGAATTTAGCAGAAATGGCAAAGATATCAGCTTACCTGAAAGAACATTCATAAGAAAGATACATTTGGGACTGGAGAAAATGGATCGATTATATCCAAAATAGATACGGGACTAAAAGTTTCAAATAGCCTATGAATGAAGATCAGAAGCTAAGAAGATATGTTAAGAGATATGTTATTATTATTATTTTAGTCTGTATTAAGGGAGCTAAAGTGCAGAAGGGGTATAAGTGTTTATAGTTTGTTAGTGTATGTTTGAATAAAATTGTCAGATATAACACCCTGTATTTTACTCTGGGAAGTCTGGGGGAGGGCGAGGGAGGGATGGGGGAGGGGGCTTATTGTTTAAAAATGTCCTTTTGTAAAACTTTTCAATAAAAAAATCTCCATTTCTAAAATTGAAATACAAGGCCGAAAGATCCTCTTCCCTCTTGTGCATCTTCTTTCTGTTTTTTTAAGTTCCTTTTTTAATTCCTCAAGGAGTGATGCCATTTTAAGCACTTTTAAACAACCACCCGATTGACTTTAATTAAAAATCCACCACCCAAAGTTTTAAAATCACCAAGTAATCCAAAGCTGTTTTTTCTTGTTTCTTTCTTCTACTTTCCCTTTCCGGGAGTTCTGTTATCTTTTAATGAAGTTTCAGTTACAATGTATCATTTGGAAATCTTTTCAAAATTTCACTGTTAATCCCTTTTATTTCCAAGTGGCACTCTCTTATTCTTTCCAAGTTCTACCCTTTTTCCTTCACTCTTCTCCTTTTAAAGGCTTTAGAGTGTCCAGAAAGTCTGGATCCGTACCAATCGGGCTTCCGGTCCGGGTACAGCACGGAGACAGCATTGGTCGCACTTTTTGATGATCTTGCTAGGGCACGGGACAGGGGCTCGTCCTCTGTCCTGGTCCTGTTAGATCTCTCAGCGGCTTTCGATACCATCGACCATGGCATCCTATTGCGGCGTCTCCGGGGGTTGGGAGTGGGAGGCATTGTTTTACAGTGGTTCTCCTCCTACCTCTCGGGACGTTCGCAAACAGTGTTGGCAGGGGGGCAGAGGTCGACTCCAAAGCACCTCACTTGTGGGGTGCTGCAGGGGGTCCTCTCACCCCTCCTGTTCAACATTTATATGAAGCTGGGCGAGATCATCCATGGCTTTGGGGTGAGTTATCATCAGTATGCTGATGATACTCAGCTATACATTTCCACCCCAGGCCACATCAGTGATGCTCTCTCCGTGATGTCCCGTTGTCTGGCAGCAGTGCGGATCTGGATGGACAGGAACATGCTTCGACTCAACCCGGCCAAGACAGAGTGGCTGTTCATACTGACATCCCGGTCCAGTTTTGAGGTACCATCTTTGCTCATGGGGGAGGAGGTGTTGCCCCCCGTGGACAGGGCATGGAATCTGGGGGTCCTCCTGGACTCACTGCTCAAATTAGAGGAGCAGGTGGGGGCCGTGGCCAGGGGTGCCTTTGCCCAGATCCGGCTGGTTCACCAGTTACGCCCATTCCTGGACCGGGATGCCCTGTGCACAGTCACTCAGGCTCTCATTATTTCCCACCTCGACTACTGCAATGCTCTCTACCTTGGACTGCCCTTGCGTACCACTCGGAGGCTTCAGCTGGTGCAGAATGCGGCCGCGCGGGTTGTGATGGGAGCTTCCCGATACTCCCATGTTACACCCCTCCTGTGCGGCCTGCATTGGCTTCCAGTTGCCCTCTGGGTGAGATTCAAGGTCTTGGTATTAACATTTAAAGTCCAACAGGGCATGGGTCCAGGTTATTTACGGGAACGGCTTCTCCCAGCATCTAATGCCAACCGCCCTGTGAGGACGCACAGGCAGGGTCTCCTTGGGGTGCCGTCTGCGACACAATGTCGCTTGGCGGCGACCCGGGAGAGGGCCTATTCTGTGGCGGCTCCCACTTTGTGGAATCTTCTTCCGCTTGAGCTCCGTTTGGCTCCCGATCTTTGCTCCTTCCACCATGATTTGAAAACTTGGCTCTTACTACAATCTGGGTTGTGCTGACTCTCCAGGGTTGGGGTCATTTAATTGGGGTTTTAAATGTTAATTCGGCTTAAATGTTTAATATCTTTTTAATTAATTTAATTTATTCACTGTTGTATTTTAATTGTAAGCCGCCCGAGTCTTCGAGAGGGGCATATAAGTATAATAATAAATAAATAAATAAATAAATAAATAAATAAATAAATATTTTCCTTTTCACACTTTAATTTCAGTTAAGATTGCCTATTAGTGTCAAAGTAATTTATCACAAATTTCTTCTTCTTTTTAACATTCAAAGCTGATTGTAACTGTCATTATGGAAATAGAAACAATTATTTCTATACAATTATTTTCCGCTCCTTTTCTCTCTTCTTAGCGCTTAAAAGTCTTCTTTGAGGAATAATACTCTTAATACTTTTAAATCCAGGGTACCTTGCTTAGATTTTGTCTCTACTTAGCCTGGTCTGCCCTGCATTCCCTTTTGTCTTCCTCCTGCTCAATTTTGTCGGGTCGGGTTCTTCATTGAGGTGGCCATTTCTGACCACCGCTGCAACTGCCTTCAGGAAAGGGAGTTTAGACCAGCCGAGGAGGAGAGATGCAGCTCCCCTCTACTCAGCTGGCAGTCTCCCACTTCTTCACCACTTCTACAGGGTGGCTTCAGCCCCAAATCCAAAGGATCGGAGCACTCTGGCGGTGAGCACGGATCGAAACCACGCACGATCACGGATTTTGTTCCATCGCCGAAGAAGCCCAAACTGGAAGCCTGTTTCTTATTTTCTCATAGGAGGTGAACTTCTCAAGGAGGGATGTCTGTCAGCTATGGAATCATTATTCATTGCTGCCACATAGCTTGTGAAAATGGGAGGGGGGTGAAATTAATTGAGTAGCTCTCAGTAGACAAAATAAATTCTTTTGTTCATTCAAGGACAAAATGTGTGGCACAGAAAGAATTGGAACTAAATTTGGGGTTGGTTCATGTGATGTAAAAGGGGATGGTTTGTAGGTTGGGACCTTGTGAGAAGTCCGGGAAAACTTTTAGTTTCAGAATTCCACAGATGTGCCAGGATCTGTTCTAATAAAAGTACTTGGAGATTTTGCTTGTCTTGGAGTTACTGACAGGAATGGATGTTCCCTGGAACGCTGACATCCATGCTATGTGGTGCCCGTACAGAGTTGAACTGAGCAAGAATGTTCCTAAATCAAATTAAATGTTTCATATTTTTAAGAAGAATTTCCACTCAGCCCCAATGCCCAGCTAGGTGATCTCTGGTTTAATCAAACAAACTTGAACCCAGGACCGAGAGAGCATGAGAACAGCATTCAAGAGTCAACTGTTGAATCAAGATGTTTCTTCTTTCAGGTGGGCATGATGGAGAAGGGACCTGATATCCTTCATCCCAAATCACCCTCTTCTGTTTCAAGGCATCTTCCTCTTCTCCTTAGTTTTCCCCAGAGAGAAGAAAGGGAGGGAAGGAGCAGCCCTAAAGTATGATGTTTCACTGTGGAAAGACTCAGTTGTGGAATTTCTCCTCTTTCTTTACCCTTTTTAGATGAGATTCAACTGTTATTTGGCCTGAAATATCAAGAACTTCATCTACAGAATCAAGAATATTGGAAATATGGAGAAGCCAGAGGGAACTATTTTTTTCCTAACCCCAAGTAGTGCAGGAGTCCACCCCTAAAATTCACTAGGAAAACAGTGGGTCAGTATGAGCTATGTGAAGTAAGTTTTATGTCACAAACACATTGTGAGTTGCTGCTGCTGTTGTCATTCAGGAACATTCAAATGGTGTAATCAAACTGATTTCCAGGGCAATCTCAAGTTCCCCATTGGAGATACCTACACTGACCATTAGAAACGTTATCAGGTCATTGTCTTTTGTCAGACACCAAAGCAGGGGGGGGAATGAAGTGGGGGTTCCAGAAATTCTTTCATCGGGGGGAAAAACAACTTTTTCTTTTTTTTTAGAAAAAATTTATTAACTTTTATTGCCTTTAAAACACACAAACAAACCCACACCAAACACAAAGTGTCAGACACACCAACATAAACCATTAAAACATTAAAAATATTGTGTTCAGAACAACCTGTGGCAATATTTACTTAGCAATCTTTTATATATTCTGTCAAGTATTAACTCCTACTTAAATGTATTATACTGCATCTATACCTGTATTGATATCTCCTATTCCTTCTATTATCTCCTCTCTAGCCATTTGTACCAATGTTCCCACACCATATAGAATACGGAGTCTTCTTTATCTTTAAGGCTTAGCGATAATTTATCCATTTCCGCAGGAAAAACAACTTCTTAATGCTGTGAAAAAACCCAGAGAACAAGGGGAGAAGGAGAATCTTCCAGGCCTCTATTATTATAAAGATTAAGATTAAGATTATTATTATTATTATTATTATTATTATTATTATTATTATTACTACTACTACTACTATAGAGCCTCAGGGGTACAGTGGTTAGAGTATAGTACTGCAAGCTACTTCTGCTGCAGCCAGCTGAGAGGTTCCAGGCAGAACTGGGGTTTTTTCCTGCATCCCTCACCCACAGCCCTGCCGAGGTCCTTGCGGCCGCCTGGCAACAGTCGGCTGCAGGGGCTCTTGACAGGGTTGTCCCCATGCGTCCCCTCACTTGGTGCAGATCCCGACCGGCTCCCTGGTATACCGGGGAGCTCCGGGAGATGAAGCGTAGAAGGGGACTAGAGAGTAGGTGGAGGGCGACCCGCTCCGGATCCGACCGAGCCCAGTTGAGAGCTCATATTAGGACTTACCTGGTAGCTGTGGGGGCGGCGAGGAGATCTTACTTCTCCGCCCTCATAGCATCCGCAGATAACCGCCCAGCCGCCCTGTTTGGGGTTGCCCGCTCCCTCTTACAACTTGGGGGCGGACCCTCTGGGTAGAGCTGAGGAATTTGGTCTTTATCTGCAGGACAAAATCGCCGGATCCGGGAAGGGCTGCACTCAGACTTGCAGTGGTCTGATGAGGGGAGGCGAGTGGTCTGGCTAATGTTATCTGGACTGAGTTCGATCCTGTTTCTGAGGATGAAGTGGACAGGATTATCGGCGGCTGAGTTCCACCACATGTTTATTGGACCCGTGCCCTTCCTGGTTGGTTTATGCTTCCAGGGAGGTCACGCGGCTGGCTCTGGGCAGTTATCAACGCCGTTAAGGGAGGGGCTGTTCCCTGCCGCCTTGAAAGAGGCGGTGGTGAGGCCCCTCCTGAAGAGGCCTGCCCTTGACCCAGCCGAGTTGAACAACTTTCGTCCGGTCTCCAACCTTCGTTTTTAGCGAAGGTTGTTGAGAGTGTGGTGGCCCAGCAATTGCCACTTTTCCTGGATGAAGCGGACTACCTGGACCCGTACCAATCGGGCTTCCGACCCGGGTACAGCACGGAGACAGCATTGGTCGCGCTGATGGATGATCTCTCTAGGGCTCGGGACAGGGGTTTTTCCTCTGTCCTGGTCCTGTTAGATCTCTCAGCGGCTTTTGATACCATTGACCATGGTATCCTGTTGCGGCGTCTCGGGGGGTTGGGAGTGGGAGGCACTGTTTTACAGTGGTTCTCCTCCTACCTCTCGGGACGTTCGCAAACAGTGTTGGCAGGGGCGGAGGTCGACCCGAGGTCTCTCACTTGTGGGGTACCTCAGGGTCGGTCCTCTCGCCTCTCTTGTTCAACATTTATATGAAGCCGCTGGGTGAGATCATCCGTGGCTTGGGTGAGTTATCATCAGTACGCTGATGATACACAGTTATACATCTCCACCCCGGGCCACATCAGTGATGCTCTCTCCGTGATGTCCTGTTGTTTGGAAGCGGTGCGAATCTGGATGGACAGGAACATGCTTCGTCTCAATCCAGCCAAGACAGAGTGGCTGTGCATACCGACATCCCGGTCCAGTTTGGAGATTCCATCTTTGGTCATGGGGAGGAGGTGTTACCCCGTGGACAGGGCACGGAACCTGGGGGTTCTCCTGGATTCACGGCTCAAGTTGGAGGAGCAGGTGGGAGCCGTGGCCAGGGGGCCTTTGCCCAGGTCCGGCTGGTTCGCCAGTTGCGCCCATACCTGGACCGGGATGCCCTGCGCACGATCACTCAGGCTCATTGTCTCCCGGTTGGACTACTGTAACGCTCTCTATCTAGGACTGCCCTTGTGCACCACTTGGAGGCTTCAGCTGGTGCAGAATGCGGCTGCTGGTTGTGATGGGAGCCTCCCGATACTCCCATGTTACACCCCTCCTGCGTGGCTTGCATTGGCTTCCGGTTGCCCTCCGGGTGAGGTTCAAGGTTTTGGTTTTAACATTCAAAGTCCTACATGGCATGGGTCCAGGATATTTACGAGAACGACTTCTCCCAGCCTCAAATACCAGCCGCCTGCGGTCGCACAGGCGGGTCTCCTCGGGCTGTCCTCCGACTCAATGTCGTTTGGCGGGGACCCGGGAGGGCCTATTCTGTGGCGGCCCCCACTCTATGGAATCTTCTTCCGCTGGAGCTCGGCTGGCTCTCTCTTCGCTTTAATTTAATATATTTTTAAGTAACTTATTGTTGAAGTCCCTGGCTCGAATTAATAAATAAATAAATAAATAAATAAGTCAACCAACTCTGTAGGCAGAATTAGCCTGCAACACTGCATCTTAACCACTGTGCCACGATAGCTGGGATAAAGGTTGGGGTAAAAAAAATAACCTAACCTCTTTGGAAAGAGGCCATGAAATGAAAGCAAATGGAAACCTAAGTAGCTGGTCTCTCTGTGGAAGCTAAGCAGGGTTGTCATTGGTTAATTTTAGGATGGAAGACCCCCAAGGTTGTATGAAAGTTTGAGCACTCTCAGAAATCACAGCAGCAGCAACCAATGTCAGGCTGATGTTGAGGAATCTCCAGGTTTGATTTGAAGGGGGTATGACTGGTCCCTTTTGGCAATACCATCCAAAATACTGAAGGATGGCAAAGCCAGAGAGTGGTGAGCAGAAACATTTTTCATTTCATTCCCTGGAGTAATCCCATGGCAGGACTCACTATGCAAAGGAACCTCTACTTTCAGAGGCAGTCTACCCCAGAATGCCAGCCTGGAACAGCCCCTTTCTCAGCCATGAGTTTCTCTCCAAATGGAGACCTCCTTTTCTCCCCCAAAAGGCTCCCATGGACCCTCCTTATGCAGACCAGAGCAGTGAGAAAGTCCCACCAAAAAAAGGGACCAAACTGCCTCAAATAGCCTTCTTCCCTCTGCCCCTTTGTTTTGGGTTTGATTGCCACCCAAGATCAAAGTTTGGTGGTCTTACCTAAGTCCAGGGACAAGATTGTCACCACCACCAAGGTCAGCAGCAGAGTTTTCATCTCACAATCTTCTCTGGAGCCTGCAAAGTGTAGCCCAGGATGGAAGCAGACACTTATTTATACCCCTCTGAGATGGGGGTGGGTGGGGCTGTATATTTAGGATATCTAGAGAGAAACATAGGAAGATTCAGGAGAAAGGGGAAGGCTAGGAGGTGTGGCCTTTTTGCCCCTGACAGCAAAACGGAAGCAGATCAGATCAGGTGAAGGACAAAACATTCTCTGACTTCAAGGAACACCCTTCTATTCTGCATACAAAACCTGGGCACCTGGACAATTGACATCTATACCTGTATTTATACAAGGTTATACAATCCTTACATAACACAAAATTAAACAAAATATCTCTCTGCAAATTCCTATTTTTTATTTGTACTTCAGTTAACCAAGTGGGCAACATCTCTGAACTTTCTAACTTCTCAGGATTCAACTGTGGATCTGCCTTCCTTCAAGAAACAGGGCCTCCTTTGAGCAGATTGGAGCATGAGTGGTTCTCTCCAAAACTATCCTGTGGACTAAAGGATTCACAAGATACAAAAGTCAGAATAAACAAGGGAGACAGCTAGAGGGTTGGTCAAACACAGCAGTAGGGTTTCTGGTACAAAACTACGAAGAGGAACAGCAGGACAGGTGATTCCAATGGATGCCTTGAGTCATAAGTCAAGAATTCCTGCAAAGGAAAGATCTTCATACTGATGACTTTAAATCCAGAAATTCCTCAAACCTGTGAGAGTCCTGGACAGAATAGTCTTGCCACCCATAAAATCCCCTTCCCCTTGATAGGTGTTCATAAAGAAGAACTTCACAAATCAAACCTGGCTTTTATTGTGCCCTACAGTAGCTCAATCCCTTGGGTCTGATTAATTTCCAACAATAGGTCAAGAGTATGCTGATTGTTAGAATCTTAAGCAAAAAAATTGTTTTTGTCTAACATGAAAGAGGAGGTGAGAAGGTCAACTGGGGCCCCCAGAAAATTCTTCATCAAAGGATAACAGATTTCTTAGGGCTGTAAGAAAATTCAGAGATCCAGAGGAAAAGGAAAAATTTCCAGACCAGGATGGAAAGCAGATGCAAAGAAGATCCAGGTTCTGTTCCAGGGTGGGTGGCATCAAGTGGCTTCACTCAGAAGAAAACTAAGAATGCTTCTCAGGACAGTGTTCAGTCACCACCCAACAAATCTATGTTTCTGAATTTCCTCCTGTGGTTCTACAACCTTCTTAGATGAGATTCAACTGTAATTTGGCCTGAAATATCAAGAACTTCATCTACAGAATCAAGAATATTGGAAACATGGAGAAGCCAGAGAGAACATTTTTTTCTAACCCCAAGCAGTGCAGGAGTCCACGCCCAAAAATTCACTTGGAAAACAGTGGGTCAATATGAGCATAAGCTATGTGAAGTAAGTTTTACGTCACAAACACATTGTGTGTTGCTGCTATTGTTGTCATTCAGGAACATTCAAATGGTGTAATCAAACTTTTTATAGTTGGCGTGCGGGAGTAAGAGGCAGAGGCGAAAGTGAAGGCTAAAAGGCTTTACTGCAATAAAGCACAACAGCTGTGGCTTTATGCATGCTATCCAGGCAGCCGGCTGATACAGAACAGCTGATTCTGTTTGACAGCTCCTTTTATACTGACCTGTCAAACAGAATCAGCCAATCAGGGAGGGCTCCGGCTCCCGCTCAAAAAGCGGACTGGAGTGAAGTCTTTGGCTAGATGCAGCAAAACTGATTCCCAGGTCAATCTCAAGTTTCCCATTGCAGATACATACACTGACCATTAGAAATGTAATCAGGTCATTTTCTTTTGTCAGACACAAAAGGGAGGTGGGAGAATGAAGTGGGGGACTCAGAAATTCTTTCATCAGGGAAAAACAACTTCATAATGCTGTGAGAAAACCCAGAGAACCAGGGAAGAAGGAGAATCTTCCAGGCCTGTATTATTATAAAGAAGATTATTATTATTATACACAAAAATGACAGTATACACAGCAAACAAAATAACTATGCCGGGTTTGGTATCACAAATCACTAGTTAAACACTTCCCAAGCATTTAGGACTGCATGATGTATCGGTGGATTATGCCAGCAGATCCCAGTAAGGTAGCCTTCTGCAGCTGACCAATGGTGATCTTGTCAGCGCCAATTGTTTTTAAGTGCTTGCCTAGGTCTTTAGGCACAGCACCCAGTGTGCCGAGTACCACTGGAACCACCTGCACTGGTTTATACCAGAGTCTCTGCAGTTCGATTCTCAAGTCCTGATATCTGGTGACTTTTTCAAGTTGTTTCTTGTCGATTCTGCTGTCACCAGTTATGGCAATGTCGAGGATCCACACAATTTTCTTCTCCACAATCATGATATCCGGGTTATTGTGTTCCAAAACATTGTCAGTCTGTATTCAGAAGTCCCACAGTAGTCCCACAGACAAAGCCTCTTTCTTGTGATGTCCTCATTTTTGTTTCTATACAGCTCGTTGCATTGTGCAGTGCTTCCAAGATGAAAATGGAAAGAGACTGAAAAGGAATTTATGGATCCAGAATCAGTGGTCTCCTGCCTGAAGAATAGAAAGTGCATAATTGTTAATATTATTTAATTTGAACTTTGCTTTGGCTAGTTCTGGATCGTAAACCTTGTCTATCCCTAAAGTTATTCAAAGAAATACTGAGCCCAAGTTGTTTCAGAGTAAAAGCATTTATTTGTGATGAGCAGAACAATTAATAAATAATTACAGAAAAATTATTTACAAAGCCTTCTTCTTATTTTAGTTATTCTTCTTGTTCCTTTCAGCTTTAGTTACAGATAGTCTATAGTCTTTTAGCCTAGGAACTCTTTTCTCTGTTTCCTCCTTCACTTCCAGAAACTGAGGTAGTTGTTTGAGAGAAATATTTGCCTATGCTGAATATTCTCTTTTAAGCAACACTACAGAATAACTCTTCAAGAAACCTCTTTTTCTCCTTTCCTTCTCTCTAGATATAACAAACCTCACGTAGAAAATCTCTTTTGTGGGTTGTGGATCTCTTCTAGATCTCCTGAGGGAAAATGACAGTTGGCAGCCCCTTATATACTGTGGGGGCGTGTCTTGCCCTGTCAGTGCAGGGTTCTTAGTGTCACCCTGTGATTGGTAGATTTGATCACCCCATCAAATCTATCTAAAGTTGTAAACTGCATAGCAACACCAGAAAGTTCCACTTTCTGACAAACCCCTTCTCTATGCGTTTTCACACTTTATACTTTATACACATATATACATATTGGGCTATGTATATATACACATTATGTATAATTATTAGGGCAGTCACACATTACATAATCAGAGGTAATTTATTTAGTAAGTACTTGTGCTGCTCTCTGGGTAAGGGCTTGGTAAAAATGTCAGCGATTTGCTCCTTAATTTCTGTGTACACTGTTTTGATAAATCTTGCTTTTGATAACTGTCTGACATGTTTGTATTGTATGTCTATGTGCCGTGATCTTTGGCCTACGGCTTCAGCTTTTGATATCTCAATGGCTGCATTATTATCCTCATGGATAATTATTGGATATTCAGGTTTCATCTATAAACTCTTTAAGAGTTCATCAAACCACACAAGGTTATTGGAAACCTTAGATAAGCATGTGTATTCAGCTTCAGCTGTTGAGGTGGCTATTAGCTTTTGTTTACCTGAATACCAATGCACGGAACAGTTATTCAAGTACACTATATATCCAGATGTACTCTTCCTAGATCTGGTGTCACCTGCCCAGTCGGCATCAGAATAAGTGTACAATTCAGGGATTTCAGAAACATATGCTTCAAGCAGAAGTGAGAAATTCGCTGTGCCCTTAAGGTATCTGAATCCTCTTGATACCATTCCAAAGTATGTCTGTAGGGTTCTCTGATTGTCTTGAAAGAATATTTACAGACAGGCTAATGTCAGGCCTTGTCCAACCTGCTATATACAAAAGTGAGCCCAATACGGATTTGTACAATGTCTTGTATTCAAAATCCTCACTTTCACTATACCTGGTTATTTCAACAGGCCGGCCTGGAATGACCCGGGTGGGGTTTTTTTTAACTGTTTTAATTTTTAAGGTTTTAATGTTTTATTGCTTATCTCGACTTGTTTAAGTTTAATTTGTTTTTAGGTAAATTATATGTAAATATGTGTTGTTTTATTGTTAGCCACCCTGAGTCCTTAGGGAGAAGGGCGGCATACAAGTTGAATAAATTATTATTATTATTATTATTATTATTATTATATATGATGATGATGATGATGATGTTCCTAGGGACGTCTGTTTGCATGGGAGTTTTACAGGGCTTGGCCTCTGCCATATTGCACCTGTCAATTAAATCTAAGATTTTATCCCACTGAGAAAGCTCAAATCCTTTCTCAGTTCTTTTAAACTGAACCCCCATAAATTTGTCAATGTGGCCTAGAGGCTTCAGTGCAAACTTTTGACTTACCTGATCAGAGAAGGACTTACTCCTCTCCTTTGATTTACTGATTTATAGAATGTCATCAACATATACCAGAACAGTCTCTTTGACATTATTTTCTTGCCTGATGAAAACACATTCATCAGCTGGTGAGGTGGTGAAATGTATCTGCCTTAGACACTCTGTAAGGCATTCATACCACCTTCTGCCAGACTGTTTCAGACCATAGAGACTTTTGTTAAGAAGCCAGATTTCATCTTCTCTATGATCTATGCCCGGAGGTGCCCTTACATAGATTTCTTTGTCCAATTTGGCGTGCAAATAGGCCGTTTGCACATCAAACTGCAAAACACTCTCCCCATGTATGGCAGCTATAGTGAGAGCCGTCTTTAAGCTCTCAGGGTGTACTGTGGGTGAGAAGGTGTCATCAAAATCATCAGGGTATCTCTGCGTGAATCCCTGTGCCACCAGTCTCTCCTTATATAAGAAGTTCCCATCATCCAGTGGCTTCTTCTTATAAACCCACCTTGTGCCAATCACTCTTTTGTCTTTTGGCAATTTAGCTGGTGTGAACACCTCTAACTTTCTGAGGCTGTTCATCTCCAAATCCATAGCAGTATGCCAATTTCCTTGCTCTTTTGGAGGCAGCTTTAATACATCCTCATATCTTTGAGGAGTGGTCGATGCCAAATTAACACTAGTGATGAAGTCATTATACCTTTGAGGTTTCTTATTTCTAGTAGTTCGGATTGGTCTACTAACTGGCTCCTGTTTACAATTTGAATCATCCAAATTATCCAAATTGTCATTACTTTCATCACTTACAATTTGACCATTTTTACCAGTTTCCAATTTTGAGTGCCCCTTCTCCCAGGTCACTCCTATTTGCTTCTTGAGAATTCCCTTAAGGGGTCTGGAGATTGCCCTCTCTCCACAATTCTCTGGGCCAGATGTGTCACCATCACTAGATGGGGTTTCTGACACATTTTTATTTTTACTGGCCGAATCATGGGCTTGTTTGGGAGTCAGAATCTCATTGGCATGGATTCTGCTCCAGTTAGTGCTCTCGTAGAAGGTGGCCGATCTTGATATGACAATCTTCTTGTCATTATCAACAAATTTGTAAGCCTTGGACCCAGGCTCATACCCTACAAATCTTAATTTGATCGACCTCCTGTCCCCCTTCTTTCTTAACTCCTTGGGGACATGCACATCGGCCATCAGCCCAAATACATGCAGATGTCTTAAATTAGGTTTGCACCTGTAGACCACCTCATATGGGGTTTTTTGTACAACACTTGACCATACTCTGTTGAGAGTGTAGTTTGCGTACAATATGGCCTCCGCCCAATAAGCAAATTTCAAGCCGGCATCCTCAAGGGTGCATCTCATCATTGTTTGGAGGACGCCATTCCGTCTCCCAGAGATTCCATTCTGGAATGCAGAATAAGGAGCTGTCCTAAGGTGGACTATCCCCTCTCCTTCAACCAGACAGAGAAGTTGTTAGAGTTGAACTCGGTTCCTCTGTCTGTCAAGATTTTCTGAATCTTGATTTTATGTTGATTTAGGATCAGATTATAAAATTCCCTAAATTTTGAAAAGGTCTGATCTTTGGATTTGAGGGGGTACACAAATCCATATCTACTATGGTCATCCACTATGGTGAAAAAGTAGATATTCTTACCGAGGGAGGGTTTCAAGGGACCCACCAGGTCCATGTGCACCAGCTCAAAAATGTGTTTGGATTGCCTCCAGGATTTTCTGGGTGCTGGCTTCACCCTAGACTTGGCTCCCCTGCAAACAGAGCAGTCCATAAACACATTACAACCCTTAACACATAACCCCTAGAGCACTCAGGTAGTTTCTGCACAATTGGGAAACTGAGGTGGCCAATCCTCCTGTTTAGGAGATGGGCACACTCATCGTGCAGAGGTTTGCCAATGGACAAGGTATTGGCACCCTTAGACTGATCATCATTGTGCTCTGTGTTAAATCTTACATGCTTGGTGTTCTTGCTTTTATTTACAACACTGTTACCATTCCCCTTCTTTTGTGTGTATTCCTCATGGTTGACCTCAGGCCCTGCTTGGGAGTCACCATCTGGTTCACCAGTATCAGCCTGGTAACTGGCACCAGACTCCTCAATCCTCACAATGGGGGAGTAGTATGGCAGGTTATTGATTATGATAACCTCTCCCACCATATGGCCATCCCGGGTCACCATGGCTTCCCCTTCTGAGAAAATCACATTTACATTACACTCTTTACTCAGTTTCAGAATACTCAGAAGGTTATGCTCCAATTTAGGAACATATAAGACATTCTCCACATTACCAAGCCCAGAAATATATACACTGCCGATACCTGTGGCCTTTGTCCTCAGGCCATTAGCTACAGTCACATTGCAGCTGTGGTCTACTAAATTATTAAACAACAATTTGTTACATACCACGTGTCTGCTAGCATCGCTGTCCAAAAGCCATAACTGCTCACACTTCTGCTTTGTGAGTCTGGGGTAATTTGTTTCAGTTATACTTGCAAAGTCATTATTTTGTTTAAAGTTACTTCTTTTGTTACCTCTGTAGTTTCCCTTACCCCTTCTTTGGTTTACAGGGTTTGCTTGGGGCCTTCTTTTAGGAGTGGGTGACCTCTTTCTACTTTTGCTGTTAGAGCGTCCCCTTTGAACTGTCCTTACACCTATGAGACTAGGACAGTCTCTCCTAAAATGCCCCATTGATCCACACTTATAACACTCACCAATTGTATTTACCCTAGTGGGACTCCCGGTCCCTCTAGCCATTCCCCTTTCCTTATGGAAGGATGCCCTATCCTTCCTAAGATTAAATTCAGCAATGAGATTGCCTGTCATAATTTCTAGTGACATACCATTATATGTGGAGTTATCCAATTGGGAAATAAAATTGTCCCAACTGGCATCCAAAGAATTAATTATTATGCTGATTAAACTCCGTTCAGAGACGGGTTCCCCCCTTAAATTTAATTCCTCCCCCATCCTCTTTAAATTACAGAGGTGCTCATTGATATCCATTCCAGCCCTTAATTTGGATGAATGGAACTCTCTAGAAATTCTGGCAGTTGTATTATAATTCTTTGAATTAAACATATTAAACAAAAGTTCCCAAAGTTCATATACAGTAAGCCCATGGGGGATGCTAGGGTAAAGTGCTGGATCAATTGACAAAAGAATTAGACAGAATATTTTATGGTGCAGCAAGTCCACTTCAATAGACCAGGGCTTGGGAGGGGGATCAATTAATAAGTTCAGCCCATTCTCCTTCATTAGTATCACTTGTATCTCCCTAGCCCACTCATGAATATTTTTCCCAGAAACAGATAATTTATTAAAGCCAGAAGGCAATAGGTTAGATTTTCCCTGTGAATAAAAGCTGTTCTGCTGTCCACTGTGCTGAAATCCCCTGTCAGCACAGTAAGGCAAGGGTATAGAGACAGCAGGCCTGTTCCCCATTGGCTGAGACGCAAGCAGTTGCTCCTCCCAGATGGGAGGGGGAGAAAAAACGGTTTGTGCATGTACGAAGCTCATTCTGTTCCTGACTTCACCGAGGAAGGAGCTCGTCGGTTGAGCTCCAGAGGTGGGCCTCTGGGCTGCCTCTGGAGCTCCCGGCTGAACATGCGCAGAGGCCATACTTCGAGGGACATCGCCGGAGAAGGAGCCCTTCACTGGGGCTCCACTGGTAAGCCTCGGGCTGACCCCCTGAGCGCCGGCCTGTGCCGTTGAGCTCCCAGGAGGGCCCTTGTGGGCTGAAGATATCGTGGGAGCCGAGGTCGCTTCCAGAACAGGTGAGTATCGGGCCGCAGTCGACAGGAGGGCATCGGGGAGGGCCGCTGTTGTCTGGGTGGTGCCTGGGTAGGCCGTCACGAGGTGGGAGGCATCCTTGTAGGCCAGGGTGGTATCAGCATAGGGAACAGCTAGCCGGGGACTTTCCTGGAAGGCCGTGGTAGATTGGGGTCCGTCTAGGTAGCTGAAGGTAGATCGGGCCCCTTCTTGGCTATGGGTAGACCGGGGCCTTTCCAGATAGTCAGGGGTAGACTGGGACTCTTGCAGGAGGGCCAAAGTAGACTGGGTGCCAGGGGGGGCAGTAGATTGGTCCCAAAAGCCGCGGCGAGGGTTTTTAAAGCTTTTTCAGTAGGCAAGCTGTCTGTTTCTCGTTGTTGGGCCACCATGACTGGGCTGGTCATCTGGGCGTGGGTCCAAGCGGCCTGAACTAGTGACATGCTCGGCATGGTTGGGCACAGTGATGCCGTTGTCACTAGTGGGGCTAGTCCTTGCACTGGCTGGCTGCTTTGGGCTGCTGCAGCAGTAGGCGCTGCCAGAAGAGTAGCCTCTAGGTTGTGGGCATTCTGGTTCATTAAGTTCTCTGAGGCAGGCAGAGAGGCGGCAGGCGCCATGTCCAAGCAGGATTTTTGAATTTCCCGCCTTGGAGCCACCATTTTGTTTGGCGGGAAAGCCGAGAGGGATTGCTGTTGGCTTCCCGTGCATGCATTGCCAGTGGCCAAGGGGATTTCAGGGCAGGACTGGGTAACCCTTACCAGTCTGCTGCCTTCATGGGCCCCAGTCCTGTCCCTGACTGCTTCCTCTGGCGCAATCTGTCGGATTAGATTGCGGAGATCTTTAGCCGGATCGCCGCTAACTGACAGTAAGCCAAAAGCCTTTAGGAAGTTGATTCTGGTTTCTTCCTCTTTGGTTAGGTTTTTAGTTGGGATGGGAAGTGGCATTCTTCCCATCTATGTTGCTCCACCCACTGCTGAGCTGGGTGAGGCTGGCAGGCTTTAGGGAGACGAGAAGCGTTCACTCGGGGCTTCGAGTGAATGAGAGAGGGTGACAGCTGTCAAGTTTCTTTCCGCACCGCTTTCTCTTCTGTCAGCCGGCGCTTGGAACGCTTCTGCTGAAGCCATTCCAGACTCTGGTTCTGCTCTTTTCTGTGATGCCATGAGCCTTGCTTTGGCTCTGGCCATCACTCTAGCACTCTTCCTAGGTGCTTTGAAACTGGGCATCTTTGAATAGCTTAGGGAATAGACTGGTTTGACTAACCGCCCTCTGCTACCAATTGTTAATATTATTTAATTTGAACTTTGCTTTGGCTAGTTCTGGATTGTAAACCTTGTCTATCCCTAAAGTTATTCAAAGAAATACTGAGCCCAAGTTGTTTCAAAGTAAAAGCATTTATTTGTGATGAGCAGAACAATTAATAAATAATTACAGAAAAATTATTTACAGAGTCTTCTTCTTATTTTAGTTATTCTTCTTGTTCCTTTCAGCTTTAGTTACAGATAGTCTATAGTCTTTTAGCCTAGAAACTCTTTTCTCTGTTTCCTCCTTCACTTCCAGAAACTGAGGTAGTTGTTTGAGAGAAATATTTGCCTATGCTGAATTTTCTCTTTTAAGCAACACTACAGAATAACTCTTCAAGAAACCTCTTTTTCTCCTTTCCCTCTCTCTAGATATAACAAACCTCATGTAGAAAATCTCTTTCATGGGTTGTGGATCTCCTCTAGATCTCCTGAGGGAAAATGACAGTTGACAGCCCCTTATATACTGTGGGGGCGTGTCTTGCCCTGTCAGTGCAGGGTGCTTAGTGTCACCCTGTGATTGGTAGATTTGATCACCCCATCAAATCTATCTAAAGTTGTAAACTGCATAGCAACACCAGAAAGTTCCACTTTCTGACAATAATGGATCTAACATTAACCAAAAAACACAAATACCCAGCTGTTTAGCATGAAAAGATACTACCTGGAATACAAATATGGTTGTGTTGCAACTGTGAACTTTTTAAACAAGGAAACAAATGAAAGAATGCCACGTCCCTGTTCATGGCTTATTCCTGGAGGCACGCCAATAGAGACAATAGAAATAGTACAATAATTTTGTATGGTGTGCAAAGATTGCCTTGCATAAAAAAAGACGGTGCACATGTCTCTTAAGCCCTGTTGTACTTGGAGGTATAACAAGTGTTTTAGCCAAGGGTTATTAGCTCGATCAGTCAACCAAAAGCATCAAAATATGCAAAGGGAGAGGGCAAGGGGAGAAACAGCGAGGTGGGGGATATAAGAGAATTTTCGTTGGTGCAGAGATCGTACAATTCTTTGCATCTCATCCTCATTTTCTGCAGTGGTTCTCCTCCTACCTCTCAGGCCACTCGCAGTCGGTGTTGGCAGGAGAGCAGAGATCGGCCCCAAGGCCCCTCACTTGTGGGGTGCCACAGGGGTCGGTTCTCTCACCTCTCCTGTTTAATATCTACATGAAACCGCTGGGCGAGATCATCCGAGGTTTTGGGGTGAGGTATCATCAATATGCAGATGATACCCAGCTTTATATCTCCACTCCAGGCCAGATCAGTGATGCTCTCTCTGTGATGTCCCGGTGCCTGGAGGTGGTACGGGTCTGGATGGGGAGAAATAGGCTCCAACTCAACCCAACCAAGACGGAGTGGCTGTTCTTACCGGCATCTCGGTTTTCTGGTGATGTTCCATCTTTGGCCATGGGGGAAGAAGTGTTGCCCCCCGTGGTAGGGTGAGGATTCTGGGTGTCCTCCTGGATCCACAGCTCAGTTTGGAGGAGCAGGTGGGAGCTGTGGCCAGGGGGGCTTTTGCCCAGGTTCGGCTGGTTCACCAGCTTCGCCCTTACCTGAGCCGAGATGCCCTTTGAACGGTCGCTCATGTGCTTGTCACTTCTAGAATCGACTACTGTAATGCTCTCTACATGGGGCTGCCCTTGCAAACTACCCGGAGGTTACAACTGGTGCAGAATGCGGCCGTGCGGGCTGTGATGGGAGTATCCCGATACTCCCATGTTACACCCCTCCTGCGTGACCTGCATTGGTTGCTGGTTGCCTTCCGGGGTAGTTTCAAGGTGCTAGTAACAACTTATAAAGCCATGAATGTTTTATTGTAACTATTTCTCTTTTTATATGTTCGCCGCCCTGAGTCCTTAGGGAGAAGGGCGGCATACAAGTCTAAATAAATAAATAAATAAATAAATAAATAAATAATAATAATAATAATAACAAATGGCTTGGGTCCAGGGTACTTGCAGGAACGCCTCCTGCCAGCATCACATTCCGATCGCCCCGTTTGCTCCCACAGGAGAGGTCTCCTTGGGATACCGTCAGTTAGGCATTGTCGACTGGCGGCTCCCAGGGCTAGGGCCTTTTCTGTGGGAGCGCCCACCCTTTGGAATCAGCTCCCCGTGGATCTCCGTTTGGCCCCTGATCTCCGTTCCTTCCGCCGGGACCTGAAGACTTGGTTGTTCCAACAGGCTGGCCTGGAATGACCCAGGTGGGGGGTTTTAATTGTTCTAATTTTAAGGTTTTATTGGTTTTATTGTATATTTTGGCTTGTTTGGATTTAATCTGTTTTTAGTTAAATTTTCTGTAAATATTTGCTGTTTTACTGTTAGCCGCCCTGAGTCCTTAGGGAAAAGGGCGGCATACAAGTCGAATAAATTATTATTATTATTATTATTATTATTATTATTATTATTATTATTATTTTGAGAACAATGGTAACTTTCAAAGATTGCTGTCTAAGGTGTGCAAAGTTTGCCTTGTGTCATTGGTTGAAGTTCTTCTTTTAAGATCTATTAACCTATGTAATAGAGAAAGTCTGCAAATGAAATTAAACGTTGTGCGATCTTTTTCATTAGTGAGAAGTTGGAATTGATTGAGTCAATTTTTTTAAGGCCCACCCCCGAACAATTTTTTGTTTCCCTACACATGATGGCGAGAAATGCGAAGGAGATGGAAATCATGCAGACTCATTATGCAGACCAGAACAGTGAGAAAGTCCCACCCAAAAAAGGGACCAAACTGCCTCAAATAGCTTTCCTCCCTCTGCCCCTTTGTTTTGGATTTGATTGCCACCCAAGATCAAAGTTTGGTGGTCCTGCCTAAGTCCAGGCACAAGATTGTCACCAGCACCAAGGTCAGCAGTAGAGTTTTCATCTTGCAATCTTCTCTGGAGCCTGCAAAGTGTAGCTCAGGATGGAAGCAGACACTTATTTATACCCCTCTGAGATGGGGGTGGGTGGGGCTGTATATTTAGGATATCTAGAGAGAAAAATAGGAGGATTCAGGAGAAAGGGGAAGGCCAGGGGGTGTGGCCTTTTTGCCCCCGACACCAAAACGGAAGCCAGATCAGATCAGGTGAAGGACCAACCATTCCCCGACTTCAAGGAGCACGCTTCTATTTTGCATACAAAACCTGGGCATCTGGACAATTGGCATCTCTTCCTGTATTTATACAAGATTATACAATCCTTTACCTAACGCAAAATTAAAGAAAATATCTCTCTGCAAAGTTCAGCGCCTTCCTATTTTTTTTATTTGTACTTCAGTTAACCAAGTGGGCAACTTCTCTGAATCTTCCAACCTCTCAGGTTGCAACTGTGCATCTGCCTTTCTTCAAGAAAGATGAGCAGATCGTAGCATGAGTAGTTCTCTCTAAAACTATCCTGTGGATTAAACGATTCACAAGATACAAAAGTCAGAATAAACAAGGAAGACAGATCGAGCATTGATCAAACATGGCAGTAGGGTTTCTGGTACAAAACTACCAACAGGAACAGCAGGACAGATGATTCCAAGGATGCCTCAAGTCATAGTCAACAATTCCTGCAAAGAAAAGATCTTCTTATTGATGTCTTTAAAACCAGAAATTCCTCAAACCTGTGAGAGTCCTGGAAAGAATAGCCTTGCCACCCATGAAACCTGTTTGTCCTTGATAGGTGTTCATAAAAAAGATCTTCACTGATCAAACCTGGCTTTTATTGTACTCAACAGTAGCTCAATTCCTTGGTTCTGATTAATGTTCAACAATAGGTCAAGAGTATGCTGATTGTTAGAATCTGAAGCAGGAAATTGTTTTTGTCTAACATGAAAGAGGAAGTGAGATGGTTAATCAGGGGCACCAGAAAATCCTTCATCAAATTATAACAGATTATTTAGGGCTGTAAGGCAATGCACAGATCCAGAGGAAAAGGAAAATTTTCCAGATGGAAAAGAGATGCAAAGGAAAGTCCAGGTTCTGTTCCAGGGTGGGTGGCATCAAGTGGCTTCACTCAGAAGAAAAGTAAAGAAGTTTCTCAGGACTGTATTCATTCACCACCCAACAAATGTAGGCTTCTGAATTTCCTCCTGTGGGTCTACAAACTTATTAGATGAGATTCAACTGTAATTTGGCATGAAATACAGAATCAAGAATACTGGAAATATGGAGAAGCCAGAGGGAACTATTTTTTCTAACTCCAAGCAGTGCAGGAGTCCAGTCCTAAAATTCGCTGGGAAAACAGTGGGTCAATATGAGCATAAGCTATGTGAAGTAAGTTTTATGTCACAAACACAATGTGTTGCTGCTGTTGTTGTCAGTCAGGGACATTCAAAACATGTAATAAAATTGATTTCCAGGGCAATCTCAAGTTTCCCATTGGAGATGCCTACACTAACCATTAGAAACATAATCAAGTCATTGTTCTTTGTCAGACACCAAAGGGGAGGTGGGAGAATGATGTGGGGGTCTCAGAAATTCTTTCATCAGGGGAAAAACAACTTCTTAATGCTATGAGAAACCACGGAAGAAGGAGAATCTTACAGGCCTGTATTATTATTATTATTATTATTATTATTATTATTATTATTATTATAGAACTTCAGTGGTGCAGTGGTTAGAGTGCAGTACTGCAAGCTACTTCTGCTGCTGCCAGCTGCTGGCAATCTGGCAGATTGAATCTCACCAGGCTCAAGGTTAACTCAGCCTTCCATCCTTCCAGGTGGGTAAAATGAGGACACAGATTGTTTGGGGGGGTGGGGTGGCTGACTCTGTAAACCACTTAGAGAGGGCTGTAAAGCACCTAAGCAGTATAGAAGTCCACGTGCTATTGTTATTGCTATTAGCTCATCTGCTTCCTTGGGACCTGCAGCATTTGTCTATAACGCAACATCTCATTCTGCTTTCCTTCAAAGAAAACCTCAATTCAATTCAATACAATCCTCCAAGTGTTGTCCCAGTGATGTATTTTTTGTTCAGGAGACAACTGGACTTTCTGGTGTTTCTTTGAAGATGTTTTGCTTCTCATCCAAGGAGCTTCTTCAGACATCCTCATGAAAAGATTATAAACTGATTGTTAGAATCTGAACCAGGAAATTGCTTTTGTCTAACATGAAAGAGGAAGTGAGAAGATCAATCAGGGGCACCAGAGAATCCTTTGTCAAAGGATAAAAGATAAAAGACCAGAAGCAAACTGGTAACCAATGCAACTTCTGGATCAGAATGGTAATGTGTACCATTTTAGGGCCCCCCATGATTGCTTGTGCCCCAGAGGTGGTATTCAGCAGGTTCTGATCAGTTCCAGAGACCTGGTAGCAGAAATTTTGGGTAGTTCAGAGAACTGGCAAATACCACCTCTGATTATCCCCACCCCCAATCTGCTGATTAATTGTTCTCACTGTCAGAAAATTTCTTTCTAGTTCTAGGTTGCTTTTCTCCTTGGTGAGTTTCCATCCATTGATTCTTTTTTTTTCAAAAAGATTTTTTTTTTTGACAAACATACACGGACAAAACATAAAAACATAAAGCCATCTTCCAATTACATACATATAACTGTGATGGTTGGTTACAAATTTTTTGTGCATCTTCTCCATAGTCGTCAACTACAATTGTTTGTATATATTCTCATATTATCAAACAGATATTTCTCAATACATTCATTGTCATATTATTAGTATTATTATATTATAATTATGGGATGGATTTAGGATGATAATATGAATTGCTACAAGATAAATCAATTCAAAAATATGGAATATCTCGCATAATGTGAATCAATAACAGTAAAGTCAAATGATTGATTATCCATCCATTGATTCTTGTCCTGCCTTCAGGTACTTTGGAGAATAGCATGACTCTCTTCTTTGGGCAGCCCCTCAAATATCCACAATATCCTCTCATATTGCATTACAGTGTGGTATGCTGGCTTGACAGCTGCAGATAGAAAGACATTACAGAGGGTGATGAGCACAGCACAAAATATCATGGGCTGTTCCCTGATACCACTTGATGACCTCGGTAGGGCTCGCTGCCTTAGAAGAGTGAGGAAAATTCTCAGGGAAGACTCACATCCCGGTCAGCACTTCTTCACTCTCCAACCATCGGGTAGGAGATATAGAAGCATAGCCAGCTGCACCAACAGGCTGAAGGAGAGTTTCTACCAATGGGCTGTCAGACTTCTGAATGGAAGATAAGTTCATGTCAACATAGTATGATAGACTTGTGGGGCCAGCATGTTGTGCAACAAGGTCACATAATGTAATAAATTGGGACTGGGATAGGGACTTCTGTCCTCACTGTGATCCTGTTGGGAGGGGGGTGGTTACGAAGGGAGGCTCAGCCAATCTCATTGTATACATGTTCTACTCTGACAATAAAGTTAATATAAAAGATAGAATACTTTTATTGGCCAAGTGTGATTGGACACACAAGGAATTTTTCTTGGTGTAAATACTCTCAGTATACATAAAAGAAAAGATACATTCATCAGGAGTCGAGAACCATAAGGTATGACACTTAATAAGAAATTTGATGAGTTCCCCATCTATCCCCTCATCCAAATCATTGATGAAGATGTTGAAGTGTACGAAGCTTAAGAAAGAGCCTTGGGGTACCCCAATGCAATCCTCCCAACACATAGATGCAGTTTCATTGAGCTTGGAGAGGCAGAAGGTCTGAGAATTAAAGGATTTGCATAAACATTGCAATAGTCTCAGAAAATGTAAAAAATAGTCTCAGGAAAATGGAGGATTTTCAGTTTGTCAAGCATTATCTGATGTCCCAACCTTAAATTAAAAATATCTAGTGGGTTAGTGGCAAAAGGTACTATCGGGAACATAATCATGGTTGTTTTGGAACTATGTCATTTTTTTAAGCAGGAAAGAAATGAATAAATGCTACATCTCTGTTCTTATTCATTATTCCTGTAGGGTTCCTGACAGAGACAATGTGGACAGTATTATAATTTTGCACAGTGCACAATGTTTGTTTTGAATGAGTAAAGATAGGTAAACATCTCTTTTAAACTCTTTTCACTTTAGAAATCCAACAAGATTAATTTTAAGCTGAGGTCTTAAGTTCCATCAAAGCTGAGGGGGAAGAAAGAATTTAACTATCTGTACATTTCAGTCAGTCAACTGGAAGTATTAAAATACCCACAATCAGTGTATATGTGGGGGATTTAATGGAATTTTAGTTGATGGAGAGAACCTCTAATTCTGTGCATCTCAACCTCACTTGAGGCACTAGGATAATTGTAAAGAATTGCTGTCCAAGATGTTCAAACTTTGCCTTGATTTAACAGATAGAGCTTTTTTCCGAACCTCCCTCAAACCTGAGGGGGAAGAAAGAATTTAACTATCTGTACATTTAATCTGTGGATGGAAACACCAGGTGTTTCACAATAATAAAATAACATAGTTGGAAAGGACTTCTACTCCAACTCCCTGCCCAAGCATGAGGCCCTGTAATATTTTAGATAAAGGGTTATCCAATCTCTTCTTACAAACTTCCAGAAATAGAGCACCCACAACTTCTTTTTTTTCCAAAAAGTTTTTATTTTTTTTAATTTTTACACATCTCTTTATGTGAGCAACGTGATTCCAGATTATAGCACTTTTACATAATCATACTTTCCACCAATCTTATATAATGTCATCTCATCTCATTATCCATTTCTCTTATCTTTACATAAATTTCCATTTTATATATCAATTCATTAATTCAATATCAATATCATTTCATCCAAATATAGAATCCCAGTTCTTTATCTCCTATTATTTCCATTTTTAGATTACCCCCTATTTTATTTTATATTACACATCATTCTTGTCCTTAATTTTCTCTAAACCAATAATATAATAATAAACAATCTAAAGAAAAGCAAGAATAAAACAAAACCAATATATTTAGGATCCACATGGTATATCCCCTCAATCTTTCTAATTTAATAATTCATTCCCCAACTTTAAGCATATTAACATTAAGGAATCAACGGTATATTTTGAGACATATATATTTTAAGGTATCCCACCCCCTAAATTGCTAGAATAACTTCCTAATATATCTCATTTCACCTTAACTTTTCCTTTAGTCCTTAATAGTCATATTTTTTCCTTTTCTACTTAGCCAAAATTTATATATTTTAATACATTTCACTTTTCTTCTAATCATTAATAGTCATATTTTTTCTTCCTTACCACTTATCCAAAGTTAATCTATATATTTTAATACATTTCCATTTCCCTGTTTTATTCTTCCAATATAAAGGTTCCTAACAGCATAATTCATATACAGTTTATATATATATATATATATATATATTTGTTTTCGTAGATTTTCACGGGTAAAGGTATGTAGGTCTTGGTGTATTGGTCTTGTCCGTTTGAGAATACCTTGGCCGTTCCGAAATCTCATCCGTCATCTTCAGGCTGGTGTCTTCAGCTTCGTTCTCCTGGGAGAAGTGTGTGATAGTGGCTGTTTTTCCTTTTAAACTCCAGAGTTGGCTGTGTTGTTACTTCTTCATTGGTTGATGGAGTTGATGTATGCAGATTGGATGGCTTTTTCCTGAGACCCTGTGTGGCTGAGGTGCTGGCTGTGTGTCTCTCAGCCTTTTGTGTTGTAATGACCTGGGTAATGGGCTGTGTGATGACCTTCTGAGTTCTATTGTTGTGACATCCTGGGTGTGGTGCTGTAATCTCCTGGGTCGTTGTCTGTGTTGCAACCTCCTGATGTTTTGTGTTGTAATCTCCTGAGTTCTGTGATGTAGTATCCTGGGTGGAAGGCTGTGATGTGACATTCTGGGCCTTGGTTTGGCTCTGAGTTTGAGATCTGGCTATGTGTTTATAGCGTGTGTCAGTCTGCTTAGTTTGGGGGTCGGAGGGGGGTGTAGCAGCTGGTGTTGCAGCCATGGTCTGGTTTCTGGATGGTGGTTGCCTTTCATCTGTGGCGTGGGCTTGGGTTTGAGTCTGGTGAAGGAGATTGGTGGTGGCATCATGTGTTATTTTGGGTCCGGTGTTGGTTTTCGTTATATAAAGTAATTTCAGCAAGTTCTAAACTAAATGCCAACATACATTCCCATGTGGTATCCTCCTTATACAATCCCTAACCCTTATCTCGAAATTTCGTGACTTTAACATTCCTTTTAATTTTGGCTAGGTTTCCCTGTTCTAAATTTCCCCATTCTCTTCTTTTCTTTCTTTTCTATTTTTAATTTCTGCCTTCATCCATGTTTAATTCCCCTTCTGCCTTCTCTTCATTTGATTTTTTTTCTTTCTTCATCCTCTTTCTTTTTCCATCTCTCTTCTCTTCTATTCTATTCTTTTTATTTTTCTTTTCTTCTTTTATTTTTTTTTTCCTTTCATTTCTTTTATTTCTTCATCATCTTCCCTTTTTTTCCTTTCCATCTTCTTTCTCATCTTCCATCATCATCTTCATCATCATCATCATCTTCTTTTCTATTTCTTTATTTCTTCTATTCATAATCTCTTCTTCTCTTTCCTTTCTCTTCATTTCTTTTTTTCTCTTCATCTTCTCATCATCATCATCATCATCTCCTCATCATCATCTACTTCCTTCTTTTCATTTCTTCTTCTTCCTCTTCATTTCCTCATTTTCTCTTCTTTCTTTTCCATTTCTTCTTCTTCATTTTCTCTTCCTCATCACATCATCTCATTTTCTTCTTCTTCATTCTTTTCATTTTCTTTTTTCTCTTCTTTTCCTCTTCCTCTTCTTCTTCTTCCTTTTCATTTTCCCTCCATTCTTCCTTTTCTCTCTTCCTTTTCCATTCTTCTTTCTTCCTCTTCCCTCCTTTCCTTCTTTTCTTTTCTTCCTTCTTCTTCTTCTTCTTCTTCTTCTTCTTCTTTTTCCTTCTTCCTTCTTCTTTTCTTTCTTTTCTTCCTCTTCTCTTTTCCTCTCTCCTTCCTTCTTCTTCTTCTTTTCTTTTCTTCTTCTTCTTTTCTTTTTTTTTCTTAATCTTTATCCTTATCTCCTCTTCTTCTTTCTCTGTTTCTTCTCTTTTAAAATCCTTTTCTTCTTTTAAATTTTCTTCTCTTTTTAATGTCTGTCTTTTGTCAAATTTTCTCCATCTCAGATTTTTCTCTTAATTCGTCCTCTCCGAGATTCCTTTGTTCTTCTTCAAGCTGTGACTCCATTACTTTATTCAGCATTATCTCAACCAGTCTCATTTTTCTTTAAGCATATTTCTCACAGTTTGGAGCTCCGATTTAAATGCTCTGCTTATTTCTTCTATTTCTTTAATCTTTTAGGTTATTCTTTATTTTATTAAAAGTAAAGTTTTTCTATTATAGTCTTTGTCAAAAGTCTCCATTTATCTCACTTTCTCTTTCTTCTGTTTCCTTATCACAATCAACTTCCAAGAATCACAAAGTTTTACATTTTTTAAATATTTTACTATAATCCCCCCCTTCTTTTTAATGAGCTTCTGGGGATCTTGTTTGTACAACTGATAGTTTCCCATAGAGACATAAAAGAAGGAAATCTTAAATCCTTAGGTGGTGCTCTATACCACTTTCTTCTTAGAATTCTTTTTTTAAAATCATTTTTCCATAGTATTAATATCAAATTTTATCAGTTCAAAATAAGTCCAGCATTTTATCTAATATCTGATTACTGTCAAATGCTATATATTGTTCCAAATTTATTTATTTATTGTTTGTTTTGTTTGTTTGTCAGTTTGTTTGTTTGTTTGTTTGTTTGGACTTATATGCCACCCTATCTCCCGAAGGACTCAAGGCAGCTCACATCATAAAAGTACACAATACAAAATTGAAAAAGTTATTTAAAAAGTTATTAAACCAAAGCCAAACAATCTCTAAAACCCACAAAAAAACTAAACCTAAAACGAATACCTCCCCCCACAATCCAGGCCGGCTTGTTGGAAAAGCCAGGTCTTCAGGTTACAGCAGAAGGCATGGAGGTCAGGGGCCAACTGCAGCTCCAAGGGCAACTGATTCCACAGGGAGGGCGCTCCCACAGAGAAGGCCCTACCGCTGTGGGTCGCCAGCCGACACTGTCTAGCTGATGGCACCCCAAGGAGGCCCTGCCTGTGGGAGCACACAGGGTGATGGGCAGTCGATGCTGGCAAGAGATGTTCCTGCAAGTACCCCAGCCAAACCATGTAGGGCTTTATAGGTGATTAACAGCACCTTGATCCTCACCTGGAGGGCAACTGGCAACCAATGCAGTTTGCGCAGGAGGAGTGTAATATGGGAGTATCGGGATACTCCCATCACAACCTGCGCAGCCACATTCTGCACCAGTTGAAGCCTCCACATGGTCTGCAAGGGCAGCCCAATATAGAGAGCATTGCAGTAGTCGACTCGGGAGGTAATGAGCGCATGAGTAACCGTACACAAGGCATCTCGGTCCAGATAGGTGTGCAACTGGTGCACCTGGTGAACCTGGGCAAATGCACCCCTGGTCAAGGCTCCCACCTGCTCCTCCAAATTGAGCCGTGCATCCAGGACACACAAGTTGTGCACCCTATCCACGGGGGCAACACCTCTCCCCCCATGCCTAACGATGGAACATCCTGGATCATCCGAGATGCCGACACACACAGCAACTCGGTCTAGTCCGGGCTGAGCCGAAGCCTGTTCCTTCCCATCCAGATCCGCACCGCCTCTAGGCAATGGGACATCATGGCGAGGGCATCACTAAGTTAGTTTGAGGTGGAGATAAAGAGCTGGGTATCATCAGCATACTGATGATACCTCACCCCAAAACCATGGATGATCTCACCCAGTGGCTTCATATAGATGTTGAACAGGAGGGGAGACAGGACCAACCCCTGGGGCACCCCACAAATGAGGGGCCTTGGGGTCGACCTCTGCCCTCATGCCAACACCGATTGCAAACGACGTGAAAGGTAGAAGGAGAACCACCGCAAATCTGTGCCTCCCACCACCAACCCCCCGACGCATTGCAATAAGATACCATGGTCGATGGTATCAAAACCCGCTGAGAGATCTAATAGGACTAGGACTGAGGACTGCCCTCTGTCCCGAGCCCTCCAGAGATCATCCACCAGCATGACCAATGCCGTCTCCGTGCTTTACCCAGACCTGAAACCCGATTGATACGGATCTAGGTAATCAGCTTCCTCCAGGAACACTGGAAGCTGGCGGGCCACCATGCTCTCAACAACCTTCGCCACAAAGCAAAGTTTGGAGACAGGATGAAAGTTATTCAAAATGGCTGGGTCCAAGGCAGGCTTCTTGAGGAGGGGCCTCACCACCACCTCCTTCAAGGCGGTGGCGAAGGATCATTCATTCAACAAAGCGTTGACCACTGCCTGGAGCCAGCCCGTGTAACCTCCCGGGCGGCATAAACCAGCCAGGAGGGACACGGGTCCAATAAACACATGATGGAACTCAGCCCTCGCATGACCCTGTCCACTTCATCTGGAGTCATAGGCTCAAACTCATTCCAGATAATATCCACAAGACTCGTCGTTCCTCCCTTGTCAGACTCTAGCCAGTCAGAGTCCAGCCCAGCCTGGAGCTGAGTGATCTTATCCAGCAGATGCTGACTAAACTCCTCAGCCCGCCCCTGCAATGGGTCCTCCCCCGCCCCCTGGTTAAGGAGGGAACGGGTGACCCTAAACAGGGCAGCCGGGCCATTATCTGCATATGCAATGAGAGCAGAGAAGTAAGCATACTTCGCCACTCCCATCGCCGCCAGATAAGTCCTTGTAAAGGATCTAAACTGGGATCAGTCAGATTTGGACCGACTGGACCTCCAACTGCTCTCTAGGCCCCTCCTCTGGTGCTTCATCTCCCAGAGCTCCATGGAAAACCAAGGAGCTAACTGAGATCTGCAGCGGGTCAGGGGCCGCAAAGGGACAACACGGTCAAGGGCCTCTGAGGCAGCCTGTTTCCAGATGTCCACCAGCCCTTGACCGAGCTGTGGGTAAGGGAGGCAGGAAACAACCCAAGCGCCATCTGAAACCCCTCTTGGTCCATCAGGCGCCTCGGAGGGAACCACCTAGTAGGTTCCGTATCTCAGCGACATGGGGTGACATGCTGGAAGACCAGCTGAAGGAGGTAATGATCGGTCCATGACAGGGGTTGGATAGTTGGTGATCCCCCACCCAGATCATTACACCACTGTCCAGAGATAAAAACCAGGTCAAGTGTCTGCCCCCCTCCATGAGTCTCTAATCCATGAGTCTCTAAATTTAGTCTCTAATTGTATATTTTCCTTTTATGTCCAGTTCTTTCTTCACCTTATATTTTGCTCTTATTTCTGATTTGCCACTACCATTCTTTCAAACGAGGGCTCCTCCTTTCAGCTTTTTCGGGGGTTTTCAAAAAGAGTATTTACAGTCTTTTATCCAGTTAAACGCCACTCACCACTTCCACTCTCCAGCACAAAATATGTGTCCTGGCAGCTTCCTGTCTTCACAGCAGTCATTAAGACTGCCGCTTCTCCCTGTCTTCTAGGGGAGTTTACCAAGCCAGGGAGGGGAGATGCGGCTCCCCTCAGCCCAGCTGGCAGTGTCCACCTCCTCCCCCCACTCCTCCGAGATGGGTCTGATGAATCCGGTCCTTTAAGGACCCCTCCAACAGGGTAAGCATGGATCAAAGCTGCACACAATCGCAGTCTCTGGTCTTTCATCAATAAGAAAGCCACCGGAAGATTTCAGAGCACAACTTCTGAAGGCAAGCCATCCCACTGATTAATTGTTCCAACTATCAAGAAATTTCTCCTTAGTTCTAGGTTGGTTCTCTCCTTAATTAGTTTCCATCCATTGTTTCTTGTCCTGCTTTCTGGTGCTTTGGAGAATAGATTAACCCTGTCTTCTTTGTTTGAGCCCCTGAAATATTGGAAGACTGCTATCATGTCCCCCCTAGTCCTACCTTTCATTAAATTAGACATACCCAGTTCCAATAATCATTCTTCAGATGTTTTAGCCTCCAGCCCATGATCATTCTTGCTGCTCTTCTTTCCAGAATCTCAACATGGCAAATTTAAAAACTGGATGCAATACTCTAAGTGAGGTCTTATTAAGGCTTTATAAAGTGTTAATAATACTTCACATGATCTTGATTCTATTCTTCTGTTAATGCAGTCTATGATTCTGTTGGTTTTTTTGGCCACTGTAGCACACAGCTGGCTCATGTTTAGGTAACACTCCACTAGGACTCCAAGGTCCCTCTTGCTGCTACTGCAATGGAGCCAGGTTTGTATCTGTACATTTGATTTTTCTTGCCTGACTATAAAACCTTGATTTTTTTCAACATTGAATTTCATTGTTAGATGGTCCCAGAGTTCAAGTATGTTGAAATTCATCTAGATCTTGAGCCTATCTCCTGGAGTGCTGGCTATTCTTTCCAGCTTAGTGTTCTCTGCAAAGTTTTTTTTTATAAAAAGTTTTATTGTTTTCCAAAAAACAAACAAGACGAACAAACATACAATACATAAACCAATATCAATTTCAAGTGTGTCGGTCGGTCACAAATCTCAGTGCCATCTCCTCATCATCCATACTCTCTATTACGAAGAAAGAAGGCTATAGTCGCTATTATTAATTCTCTATCATGTTATAATCTCTATATTGTATTTCCTTTCAACAATTCTATTTATCTCCATTGTTCCATATATCACCAAACTTTTTTATCTAACCGTTGATAAAACATATACCATATCTTATAAAACTGCTTTTCTTCTTGATCCCTAATTTCAAGTGTTAATCTACTCATTTCGGCACAGTCCAAAATCTTCTTAATCACTTCCTCCTGCGCAGGTATCTTATCATTTTTCCAATTTTTGGCAAATACAATTCTAGCAGCTGTCAGTACATTAACAATCAAATATTTCAGTTCTTTACTAAGTGTCTCTGGTACAATTCCCAACAGGAATATCTCAGGTTTCAAGTCTATATATAGACTTGCAAAGTTGATTAATTCCCCTTCTATTCCTTCATGTGCGTCTACAGGTGGTATTGGATCCATTTCAGATCGGTTTGGTGAAATGCTTGCAGACATTTTGAGGAGTTCGGAAAACCGGCAGATACCACCCCTCACTGGCCCCACCCCCACCTACCCGGTCGCCACTTGCCCTGCCCATGCTGCCCACTCTCCCCGTCCTGCAGTGTCACCTCCCTGGCATAGCACACTCTTTGGCTCCTAATGTTGACCAAACAGTCTCTGCTCTGTGGCTTGCCTGCTTTCCAACATGGTGCCTATGACCCAACTGAGTGCCCCTAATCTGCCTGCCTGGGTAAGTAAGCCTGCAAGTCACACTAGCCCCTCCGTCTCCGGCCTCCAGCTTGCTTGGCTTGCTTCGCCACAGCAGCTACATAACGGCCGTGGCACTCATGTCCTAGAAAGGTGCCCCCCCATCCCTGTCTTCCCAGCCTCCAGCTTGCTTGCTTTGCTTCGCCACAGCAGCTGCATCTGACTCAGCACAGGGAATCTGCATGGCCGCGCTGGCTGGGACAATGCTCTCCCCATGGGTGGGAAGGCTGTGCTGGTTAGGAGAACAAATTCCCCAAGGATTTCTTTGCCTACCTAATTTCCAACTCCTTCACATTTCTCGCCATTATGTGTAGGGAAAGGAAAGTGTGTTGTGGGGTGGGCCTAAAAAATATCAACTCAACAAATTCCATCTTATCGCGAAAGGAAAAGATCTCACAAAGTTTAATTTCATTTGCAGACTTTCTCTAGTACATAGGTTAATAGATCTTAAAAGAGGAACTTCAACCTTCTGATCAAGTCTTTGGTATTCTCTTCTCTTGCATAACTTCATTCATAACTTCTAATAATTGGAGGTTTAACACCTCCTGAAAAGTCTTATAAAATTCCACTGGTAAACCATCCAGGCCTGGTGCTTTCCCTGTATTTTGTTTCTTTAAGGCTTCTATTAACTCCATCATTGTTATATTCTCTTCTAACATTATTTCAATATCTTTAGATATTGTGGTAACTTATATCACACTTATACCGAAGGAAGCTTACATCACACTTATACCGAAGGAAGACACAGACTTACAACAAGTTAAAAATTATAGGCCTATTTCCCTATTAAATTCAGACTATAAAATTTTTGTTTCAATTTTGGCAGAAAGACTGAAAAGATACTTAAACAACTTTATACATGCTGATCAAAATGGGTTTCTGCCAAAAAGAGAGATCAAACATAATATGAGAATAATTCTGGACACTCTGGAGTACTATGAGGCACATCCTGAAAAGCAAATGGCCTTGATGTTTCTGGATGCTCAAAAAGCCTTTGATAACATGAGTTGGCGCTTTAGGTTACTACAATTGACACAAATGGGCTTTGGCAAAAATTTTATACGTGCTATTGAGACTATATATTCTGAACAAACCACAAGGGTTTTGATAAATGGAGAATTGACGGAGCCTATAAATATAAGAAAAGGGACTAGACAAGGCTGCCCACTGTCGCCCCTGCTGTTTGTGTTAACCTTAGAAGTGTTAAACAGGTGTATTAGAGAAGATAAACAAATAAAAGGAATGAAAATTAAAAGAGAAGAATATAAGTTACAAGCCTTTGCAGATGACCTGGTATTTATATTAGAGGACCCACTGGAATCAGCTTAAGCTAATTGAAAGAATAGAAGAGTATGGAGAAGTAGCAGGGTTGAAAATTAATAAAGACAAAACAAAGATATTAACAAAGAATATGTTAGCGAGACGGAAGAAAGAATTGGAAGAAGCTTTAGAAATACAGGTCACAAGTAAGGTTAAGTATTTAGGGATATATATTACAGCAAGATGTAGTACACTGAAGGAGGATAATTACATTAAACTTAAACAGCAGATAGCGACAGACTTGGAAAAATGGAAAAACTTACAACTATCATTGATTGGGAGAATATCAACAATCAAGATGAATGTATTGCCTAGAATTCTATACTTATTCCAGACAATTCCAATTAGATTAGGGAAAGAGTTTTTCGAAGACCTAAATAGAATGATGTTGAAATACATATGGCAAGGAAAAAAAGCAAGAATAAAACTTAAGTAATTGCAGGATGCAAGACTAAGAGGAGGGTTTGCTTTGCCCAATTGGGAACTATACTACCAGGCGGCAAATTTGATGTGGGTAAAAGATTGGATAACACTAAGGAATACTAGATTATTGACTCTAGAAGGACATGACTTGCTATTGGGGTGGCATGCATTCCTTTGGTATAAGGGAACTAAAACGTAAGGGTATTTTAGAAGACATTATATTCGAGAAGCTTTGTTTTTAAACTGGGAGAAGATTAAAAAACAACATTACTTGAAAATTCCAACATGGATATCTACTATTGAAGCCTTTTCATATCCAGTAATATATAAAAAGGAACAAACAGTTAGATATGGTGTGATATTAAATGACAGTGGTGAACTTAAATCTATGCAAGCGTTGGAAGAACAAGGTATAAAAATGAATTGGTTTTCATATTTGCAAGTATAATCTAGATTTGATAAGGATATAAAAAATAGAAGGTATTTATAACAAGCTGACTGGGTTAGATAAAATATTGATGGGCACTGATGAAAAGGTGATTAAAAAACTTTATGGATATTTTTTTAGAATTTATTTATTTATTTATTTATTTATTTATTTATTTATTTATTTATTTATTTACTTGACTTGCATGCCGCCCCCTCTCCAAAAAGGACTCGGGGCTGCTCACAACTAAAACCAACACAATAAATTAATTATCTAAAATAAAATTAAATTAACCAAGCCAAATTAAACTAAAAACCCATTTATAATTTATGTAATAAAATCAACCCCCCCTCAAAGGAGTCAGCACAGCCCAGCACAGCAATGGAAGAGGAACAAGTTAAAGAAACAATGATTGCTTGGGGGGAAAATTTTGGATATGGGATTGATTTAGAGAAATGGGAAAAATTACGGTCTCAGAATTATAAAATGACAATGTCAACTGCTTATAAAGGAAATTTGTATAAGATGTTTTACAGGTGGCACTTCCCCTGATGAGAATTGCAAGAATGTTCAAGAATGAATCGGATAAATGTTGGAAATGTCATCAGATACCTGGATCATATTACCATATGTGGTGGACATGTTCGGATGCAAAAAGATATTGGACTAAAATCCACACGTGGTTGGAAAAAATGATACAACAACACATAGACTTGAAACCAGAAATATTTTTATTGGGAATTATACCAGATATCTACAATAAAGAGTTGAAATATTTGATTGTAAATGTTTTAACAGCAGCTAGAATTGTATTTGCCAAAAATTGGAAGAATGATAAAATACCTATGCAGGAGGAAGTGATTAAGAAAATTATGGACTGTGCTGAAATGAGTAAATTGACATTTGAAATTAGAGAACAAGAAGATAAACAATTTTACAAGATATGGGATTTGTTTTTGTTTTTTTAATTACATTTATATGCCGCCCTTCTCCGGAGACTCAGGGCGGCTTACAATTTTTGGGATACAACCCAGTGTGCTCAGCAATAGCCTTCATTCCATTGTATATGCCTGCTTATTAATAAGCGACATTTTTACAAAGTCAGCTAATTGCCCCCAACAATCTTGGGTCCTCAATTTACCTACCCCGAGAGGATGGAAGGCTGAGTCAACCTTGAGCCTGGTGGGATTCGAGCCTACAGCAGTTGTAGGCAGCTGGAACTTAAGTGCAGGCAATTAACAGCCTGAGCCACCAACCATTTATCAATGGTTGGATAAAAAGACTTGGTAATGTAATAGATTATATAATTTTGTAATAGAAATATGATAGGTTGATATAAAATATAATGTTGACATATATAACCATTGGATGAAAGTATAACATAAATTTTAGATTAAAAATATATTTCGTATATATGATGAAATATATAGTTTAATTGTATACAAGTAATAATTGATAAATACATAGTGTCTTATTGATAATATGAGAAATTTTCTTTTTGATAAATTGTGAGTGATGATTATGAAAGGATAACACAAAGGATTTGTAACCAGCTGACACACTGTATGTATATATGGAAGATGGTTTTTTATGTTTTGTATGTCTTGTTTGTATGTTTGTATCAAAATAAAAACTTTTTATTAAAAAAAACATAAACCTGAGATTGGTTGTTGCTGCATAGATTTCTGAGACTCCTCAAACTTTCATACAACCTTCAGGGTCTCCCAACCTAAGATTAACCAACGACAACCCTGCTTAGCTTCCACAGAGAGACCAGCTACTTAGATTTCCATTTGCTTTCATTTCATGGCCTGTTTCCGAAGAGGTTAGGTTATTTTTTGATCCAGCTTTTATCCCAGCTATTGTGGCACAGTGGTTAAGATGCAGTGTTGCAGGCTAATTCTGCCTATACTGCCAGCTGCCTTCAGTTCGGAAGTTCAATCCTCACCTGCTCAAGGTTGACTTGGCCTTCCATCCTTTTCAAATGGGTAAAATGAGGACCCATATTGTTGGGGGCAAGAAGTTGATGCTGTAAACTGCTTAGAGAGGGCTGCAAAGCACTGTGAAGTGGCATAAAAGTCTAAGTGCTATAGCTAAGTTGTTTTGTAATGACCCAAGGAAGCAAAGAACCCTAATACTCCTTCCTCCCATTTTCCCCACAGCAACAACCCTGTGAGGTAGGATGGGCAGAGAGAAAGGTGAATAGTCCAAAGTGGCTAAGTTGTCTTTCATTGTCAAAGTGGGGCTAGAACTCACTGTTTCCTGGTGATTGGCCCAGAGTCACCCAGATGCTTTTCATGCCTAAGATGGGACTGGAACTCAGGTTTCCTATTTCTAGACCATTTGATCTTTCTACTTAAAATTTCTCAGATGACCTTAGTGTGAAAAGATCTATCATCTAATATGTAATAAGATTACAAGGTCAGAAAAATAAATATCAAAGTAATATTTCTATATCTTATATCTTTCATCCAGGATACACCTTGACATGTCTAACACACAGGTCATTGTTTTCTGAAACCACTGAGACTTGTCCAGATGGGCAGAACCTATGCTATAAGAAATGGTTTCCAGTTTTTCCAGGTGGAAAGCACAGTTCTTATCTTCACTCCCAGCTTTTTTTTCTTCTTGAACCCAGACTAGAGCTCCCAAATGCACCTGAGAACTGGAGCTCACGTAGGAGCTGTCTGTGTCCTGCCTGGGTTCCCCTGAGGTCACGTCCTGTTGCCGGACACTCTAGCAATGCAAGGAAAGGGGCGTTTTGGACTGGGGTGCCCCATCTTTCTCAGCAACAGCCCAGATGGAAGGGGGAAACCTTCTTTAGAGAAAGGGGGAGGGAAAAATTGGGAGACCTGCAGGTTTGTTCTGTAATTGAGGGAAATTGGATGAAGCCATGAAACATCCAAGAAAGGTGCCATTGCCCCTGAGTCATGTCAAAACACGGGACTTTCCCAGAAATCTCTTCTTCATTCATTTACTCCTGAGTTTTGAGTAGAGGAGGAAGGAGGTCTGCCTTCCTAATGGGAGGGGAGGCATGAATGGGTTCAGTGTGGGTTTACCAGTTTGTTCAGCAGCAGCCACAGGTCTGTTCTTTGGTATTTTTTAAATAATCATTCTGCTTTGTATTTCCTTCACAGGGACTAGGCCTGATGCAGGATGTGCTGCTACTTGCCCTGAAAAGGCGCCCTTAGAGATCGTTAATTGTTGTGCAAGTGACAAATGCAATATTTAGCTCTACGAGTGGCTAAATTCCTTGAGTTTTGCTCTCATCCATCATGGACCATCCTTGAAAATTTATTGTTAAGTTTGCATGAAGAGTCAGACGCGAGGAGTTCCAGCAAAAGACTTTATTGATGACAACAGCTCGAATGGACCCGTCCGGGTAAGGCTACGGCTGCTTCTTATAGCCGGCAGCGAAGCTGCTACAATGGGAGTGCAGGGATTCTTCCCGCACTATTTAAACCAATACCATTTGACATTTTACAAGACCAATTCAAATAAACCAATAACATTTAAACCTACATACATAACACCCTCCCCACTAGGTTCAGTCCATACCAAACCCCAACCTATCTAATGTATTCCCTTAAATAGGTGGGGCTCTTACGTATGCTGAGACCTTCGTGGTTCAGAATCTTTATTGTTCTCACCCAGTGAGAGGGAAATGTGTCTGCTGACATTTCCCTGTTAGGACTTCCTGTGAAAGAAGACCCTGTTAGATTGTTAGAATCTGGTCTCTCCTCCCAACCCATCTCCATTCCAATGTCAACACCCAAGTCTGGTAGTGATGTACAATCTTCCACTTCTAAGGATGGATCTAGGCATTGTGACAGGGTTCGGGATGGTTCCTGTCGTAATGACTCTACTTCTAAGGATGGATCTTGGCATTGTGACAGGGTTCGGGATGGTTCCTGCCGCAATGGCTCGTTACACAAGGGGTTGATTCCTGTTTGCTGATATTCCTCCTGTTCCTCCCCTTCCCCTAGAAGAGACATCAGGTGAGGGACCTAGAGAGAGACAGGGCGATGTTCCTGAGTGAACCGGGATCTAAGTTGGTCAATGTGCCTGCTCCAGAGGAGGCCATCCTCTGTTTGAACCCTGTAAGAAAGAGGGCCAGTGATGTGAGTTATTTCAGCAGGAATCCACAAAGGTTCACCTGTAAGGTTCCTAGCATAGACAGAATCTCCCACACTGAAAGAACGAACTTTGGAAGTGGAATCCAGTGGTGTATTGGGTGCATAAGTGGGATGAAGTCGGTCAAGGGAAGACCTAAGTTTCCTGCCCATTAACAACTCTGCTGGGGACAAGTTAGTTGATGGGCTAGGAGTGATGTGCTGAACACTAAGAAGCTTTTCAAGCTTCTCAGAGATGTCCCCAGGACCCAGCTGCTGAAGCTTTTCTTTGGTAAAGCGTACCATACGTTCAGCCCGCCGTTGGCGAAGGGTGCCCAGGGGCTGTAAGGGCATGTCTGATGCCCTGTTGAGCTAGAAAGGATTCAAAAATGTTAGACGTGAATTGAGGGCCATTGTCAGAGACAAGGACATCTGGTAACCCATGGGTTACAAAGAGCTTTTGAGCTGCTTGATAACAGCCTCAGTAGTAGTAGAAGTCATGAGAATAACCTCTAGCCATTTGGAGTATGCATCTACAATTACTAGAAACGTGTGCCCTCTTGTAGGGCCTGCAAAATCAATGTGGATTCTAGACCATGGGCCCCTAGGACATTCCCATTCCTGTGTGGGGCGTGAGGTGGGGCAGGCCTGACTACCTGGCAATTGGGACAAGATGCAACCCAGTTTTCAACCATTTTGTCAATACCTGGCCACCATACATAACTCCTGGCCAAACCTTTCATCCTTACAATCCCAGGATGACCCTCATGTAACATTTCCAAAACCTCCCTTTGCAGTTTTGCAGGAATAACCACCCTGTTACCCCACAAAATACATCCTCTTAATACAGATAATTCAGTTTGCCTGGATTTGAAAGGTTGGGCAAAGTGAGGTAGATCTTGAAGAGGCCAACCTTTCTTAATCCAGCCCATAACAGGTGCCAACACAGCATCTTTGGCAGATTCTCTGGCAATCTCAGCAGCATGGACTGGAAGCTTAGCAACGGTCTCCAGGAAAAAGGTGTGAGTCTCAAGTTCACAGTCCTCCTTGTGGCAAGGTAGTGGGCAACGCTCAGTGCATCAGCATGTCCAATGTCCTTGCCAGGCCTGTGAATCAGTTTGTAGGAGTAGGCTGCAAGAAATTCAGTCCACCTCAGCATTCTTGGTGACAGGATAATAGGTGTAGGTTTGTCTCCTGCCACGATGCCAAGCAAAGGTTTGTGATCTGTAACAATGGTGAATGACCTGCCATACAGATATTCATGAAATTTCTTAACAGCTGCAACAACTGCTAAGGCCTCCTTGTCCAATTGGCTGTAGTTCCTCTCTGCTTTGGACAGCGCGCAGAGTAGAATGCAATTGGGGCTTCCCGCCATTGGGAAGCCTGTGGCTCAAAACCCCTCCCACTCCAAAAGGGGATGCATCACAAGTCAGAACAACAGGTAAATTCTCAGAGAATTGAATCAACACAGCATCAGACGTGATTAGTCTCTTAATACTGTTAAATGCTGACTGTTCCTTCCGCCCCCAGATCCAAGCAGCCTTCTTATCAAGTAAACGATGTAAGGGTTCAGCAATAGATGCTTTGTGAGGTAGAAACATGTGATAAAAGTTAATAAGGCCAAGGAAGGCTTGCAGATCTGACTTGCAACGAGGTTTAGGGGCTTCCTTGATCGCTTTAACCTTGGCATCAGTGGGGTGGATGCCCTGTTTATCAATCATGTACCCCAGGAATTCAACTCTGTCTGTTTTGAGAGTGCATTTGTCTTCCTTGACTTTCAAACCTGCTTTTCTGAATCTGGTAAGGACTTCTCTGAGTCTCTCTTGAAGCTGAGTGTCATTTTCAGCAGAGATTAACACATCATCAAAATAAGGCACTACCCCTGGCAGTCCTTGCAACATTCTTTCCATAAGACTTTGAAAAATGCCAGGTGCCACGCTTACTCCAAATTGTAGTCTTTACATTTGAAGGCACCTCTATGAGTCACAATTGTTTGTGCTCTGCAGTGGCATCATCAACTGTTAATTGTTGATATGCCTGAGCTAAGTCCAGTTTAGCAAATACTGTACCCCTGCCAAGGGAATGGAGCAGATGATGCACAACAGGTACAGGGTATGCTCTGCTGCAGCGCATGGTTAAGTGTCCCCTTGTAGTCACCACAGATTCTCACTGACCCATCAGCCTTGACTGGTGTGACTATGGGTGTTTCCCATCTGGAGTGGTCAGTAGGTTCCAAAACCCCTTGGTCGATGAGCTTATCTAATTGTGCATCAATTTTTTCCTTTAAAGCAAATGGAACCCTCCTGGGCTTTAAACGAATTGGGGGCACCTTGGGGTCTAAACTGAAAGCAATAGGGGTCCCCATATACTTGCCCAGTCCTTCGCTGAAGACCTCTGGAAACTCAGACTTCAAGGACTCTTCCCAGTCAGAACTGCTCACGTGATGGATGCCAGTCACCTCGATGCCAAGTGGCTTGAACCACTCAAGTCCCAGCAAACTTGGGCGATCCTTGTCCACGATGGTCAGTGGCAAACGCTTGGTGTGGCCTTTAAACTGCACGTTGAATTCCCTCGCCCAACTACTGGAATCTTGTTCCCTTGGTAGTCTTTGAGGGTCAGTGCTTGCTTCTGGAAATGTTTTTCTGAATTCTGGAAAGAGTCTGTGTATAGTGTCCCATGACACCATAGATAAATAAGAGCCTGAGTCCACTTCCATGTGGCACGGTCTCCCTTCAATAAACACCTTCACATGTACTTTTCTGCTATTTAAATGTGAAGACTGACCAATGGATATTGTTTGGTGAGTTTCACTCTTGCCATTTGCTTTTGGATTTCCCCATTTTTCCAATTAAATTGTTGGGCTTAAAATCTTCCTCAGGAAATTTCTTCCTGAATGGTGGAGTTCTGGATGATTTGCAGACTCTGGCTATATGGCCCGTTTCTCAACGAGGCAAATGGAGTCAAAGAACTTGCATTCAGTGGGGTGGCCCCCACAGCCTCTGCAAACGAATCCTTGCCTGTTTTTCTCAGAGTCTTTTCTTCTCCATTCTGAGCTTAAAATCCCCTCTTCTTCCTCACTGCTATCCGAATCAGAGTCTATTTGTTTGCAATGAGTTGTTGAGGATTTTTCCCCATCAGAATGGCTTGAGGCCTGGCTCGAGGCCTTGTTAATCTTTTTCATGGCGCAGCTGAGGACTTGGTGGCTTCTGCTGAAACAGCCTCTTCAATAGCCTCTTTAAGCGTGATTTTTGGTTTCATTAACAGTTTGCTTTGTAAGATCTTATCTTTAAGGCCCAAAACAAACCGATCACGCATGGCCTCTTCTACGTTGGTAAAGTCACAAGCACCCCAATGTCCCTTGCTTGCCATAAGTCATTAACACTCTCGCTATCCCCTTGATCCCGACGGTAAAATTGTGTCTCTTAATGAGGCACGATACTTTGGGCGTAATGGGCTCTTAAAAGTCTTTCTAATTCGGGCCATTCTATTACCTTCAATTCTGCTGCCCCGCCAACGCTTTATTTTGAAGACTGCCGGACCGCAGTGTGTGAGAAAGACCGCCTCTTCCGCCTCTCGGGATGCCGGCGAGATCGTTCCTTCCAGGAACATGTGGAACCGTCTGCATACGATTCCCAGTCTTCCGTCGCCGGATCGAACGGTGCTGGGGGTGTTCAGCGCAGCCATCTCGCTCAGTTGCTTGTTCGTCGCGCCGCTTCTCTTCAGGGAAATCCCACCTTCGCCGCCAGTGTTAAGTTTGCATGAAGAGTCAGACGCGAGGAGTTCCAGCAAAGACTTTATTAATGACAACAGCTCGAATGGACCCGTCCGGTAAGGCTACGGCTGCTTATAGCCGGCAGCCGTAGCTGCTAGCCAATGGGAGTGCAGGGTTTCTTCCCGCACTATTTAAACCAATACCATTTGACATTTTACAAGACCAATTCAAATAAACCAATAACATTTAAACCTACATACACAATATGCTCGTACCACCAGATGGTCCATCATCCCCTCTCCTGCTTTGACACCTCAACATCTTTCCTCTCCTTTTTCTTGTTCTGTAAGTTTCCTTCTGCTAGTTCTAGGTTTTTTTTTTTTTAATTACATTTATATGTCGCCTTCTCCCAAGACTAGGGTGGCTTACAATGTTTGAGCACAACCCATGTGCTCAGCAATAGCCTTCATTCCATTGTATATCTGCTTATTACTGCTGGCATTTTTACAAGGTCAGCTAATTGCCCCCAACAATCTTGGGTCCTCAATTACCTACCCCGAGAGGATGGAAGGCTGAGTCAACCTTGAGCCTGTGATTCGGCCTACAGCAGTTGTAGGCAGCTGGATCTAAGAGCAGGCATTTACAGCCTGAGCCACCCAAGGCCCAAGGTTTGAGAATCAAATAAACATCAGCATTCAATTAAAGTGTTTTGATTTTTTAATCCCCTCAAAACACTTTCACTGAAACCCACAGATAGAGGTCTTTCTCCAGGTTTCAGCAGGAAGTGATGCTTGGATGAGCAGGATTAGGTCCAATCTCTTTTGAATCATGGCTTGGATTGCTAACGGTAATAACTCACATTCAGACAGGGTAAAGAAAGAGAGAAACCCACAACTGAGTCTTTCTCAGTGAAACCTCAAACTTCAGGGCTGCTCCTTCCTTCCCTTCTTCTTCAAAGCTGAGGGGAAGAGGAAGATGCCTTGAAACAGAGGAGGGGGATTTGGGGTGAAGGATGGCAGTTTCTCCATCACCCACCTGAAAAGAAACATTTTGATTGGCTCTGAAGGCTGTTCTCAAACTCTAAGTCCTGGGTGCAATTGCTGGTGGTTACACCAGAGATCACCTAGCTGGGCATTGGGGCTGAATGGGAATTCTTTTCAAAAACCATTTAATTTGATTTAGGAACATCCTGGCTCAGTTCAACTCTGTATGGGCACCACATAGCATAGAAAGAAACAATAAATCCATATTACAAGAATAACAGTTGGGAACTCTTGTTCACCACATAACCATGTCATAGATGCATAAGGGGATTGAGTCACCCCTGCCCAATGCCTGGGAGAAGAGGATGACTTGAAGGGCCTCCAAGTCACCATCAGGTGGGAGACACCAGGATTTCATCACGTGCCACGCCATGGCTCCTTTCTTTTCTTTTTTCATCATCCTGCCACTTGGGAGGCTTATGCTGCCTCAGGTCATGGGAGAAAGAAAAGGCAACATGCCAGGAATCCAATGAAGCCCCTCCCCAATAATGGTACTCATGCCCCTGTATCATTGATGTGCCAGAGGTTAGAGACTTGTCAGAACTGAAGAAGCTTGGATGAGAAGTTTATATGCCTTAAGTGGAAAAAAGGAAGTGCAGTTGCCTCTTGAAAAGCACTTTGGGACAACCATGACCTGGATGAATGAGAGTCTCCAGCGACATGTAGACCTGTGAGGGATGGTGCCTACAGAAGGAGATGGTGTGATGGACTACAATGATGTAGTCCCTTGCTGTTGTGTGTATGTTTTTGGGTGTGAATGTGAGTGAGTGCATGTCTGTGTGAGACAAAGACAGCACAGCTCAGAGAATATAAAAGACAGAGGAAGAGAGTTGGGATAAGTATTCCCTGAATCTCCCAGGATATATCCGCTAGAGGAGGGAAGGAAGGGTTCCATCTGGCAGGATCCTCTGTATTGTGTGTCAGCAAATACATAACTGAGCTCTGGCTGAATTGCTCTTGTCCGTCCTAGTCTTAGCCTGAAAACTGAAAACTCCTCTTATCTCCAGTCATCTTATGTCTGTGAGTGGCAAAGTGATATTAAAAAAGAGGATGGAGCTTCAGTGGGGTTGATATTCCATAGGCAAAAGCCTGATTGGAATAATAAAGAATGATAAGGGGAAAGATGAGAGAAAAATTGTTGATATTTCAGAAGTTCCCTTGAAAAGTTGTATAAGGGAAATGACATAAATATGAATGAAAGTCAGGCACATATAGAAAAGAATTTAAATTGTAAAATTCTAGAATATGATAAAGAAGGGAACATCCCTTGCGACCCTCGCCAATGGACCGAATACGTGGTCATCCGCATTTTCAGTTCATGCTCTCCTGTCAGAGGACCTCAATCAACTTGATTTAGGCGAAAGCACCCTGTAGAGGTGGCTAAGAAGGGGAGACCACCAACTGGGTCAAAGGGAGCCGATCTCCCTCCTTGGTTTGGCATACTTTCTCCAAAGACGGCTTTAGCGGTGGCCAATATGGTCCCTGAAGCATCAGCTGACCAGGATAAGATTGTGCAGGAGCAGAAGAAGAGGACAGCACAGAAACCAGGAGAATTGGGTGCAATTTCTAAATAAAGGTACCGAATTAAAGCAAAAAGTTTTTTAAAGAGAGTTAATTGAAGCTGCTTAATGAGGAAGTGAAGAAAGAAATTTTGACAGCTTAAATTGAACCTTAAAAGGAAGAAGCCAGAAGAAGATTTCTGCCTATATGGGATAAACATATGGCCCTGATACTAAAAAGGCATAATTAAAGCCATATTTGAATGTCCCGAGGGAAAAACAGAGCAATTGATACTTGGACTTATCAGAACTTTTGAAATTTAAACCCTGCAATAGAGGAAAAAAGGCAGGAGAAAAAGACTTCATTCTAGACATAATGGAGAGTGCCATCTAGTGGCCAAAGGAATTGTTTGTTTCCCTTTTTTTCCTTTTCCTTTTAAAAGTCTGCTTCCTTCAAGGACTTATTTAATACAAATTAACTGATTAGGATACAATAAAATAGAGACCCTGGAAAATAAAATGGATTATTGAATATTAAGACAAAAAAAAGCAGGAAGAAACCATTTTGGGATTGTTTGGTAACTTTGGTGCAAACTTTAATCTATGGACACTGAACTATGAGATGAATTTGGAAAATCTAAAAGAGGAATTAATAAAACTGATCTGGAAGTAAACTTTATAAACATTGGTCGAATCAAATCACTGGATAAAAGTGAAAATGGCAGATCTGCTCTTGAACTAAAACTGAATTTAGAAATATGAAAGAAATTTTACAAGAAGAAGGCAAACTGCTTTTGCCCGACTTTATATTTTACAAATGGCGATCTTAGAGCATGAAGAACAATGAGGAATGCCAGAAGAGGAGCTGAGTAAAGAAGAGGCCATCTTTAATGAACATTTAAAACAATGAAAGTTGCCAAGGGGGAAAAGAAGGGGAATTAAAACAGGAGTTTTGAAATAGTGATTAAAAGAGGCTTATCTTGAAAACCAAACAAAATAAAAAGAAACAGCAGAAAAGGGAAGGGCAGAAGAGTTTTAAAAGAGAGGGGACAAAATTGAGTAGAAAAAGGAGGGGAAGAATGAGGGGGAAAAGAAATAATAAGAAACAGGACCAGGAAACAAAGAAATATGGGAATTGAGCAAAGATGAAAAGAAACTGTTTGTTTGAAAGACAAAGGGATAATGATTAATTAAGAATTAAGAGGGGATTCTGTAAGTTGATGAGGTGTAATATAAATGAATTAAAAGTAATTAATTAATTAGATAATAGTGAAATACAGATTTCTAAAATCAGAAACTGGAACTGATATTGTTTTGTTATTGTAAGTTTGCTATTCTCTTTTTTCTTTTCTTTTTAATGGAATTATACACAGAGTTAAATGGAATAATTGTGAAAAGGAGAAATTATGATAAATTTGGTTAGGAGAATAATACTAACTTATGATGGATTGAATAGATTAATTTTACTATTAGAAAATAGTGAAATACAGACTATTAAAATGAGAGATTGGAACTGACATTGTTTTGTTATGGTAAGATATGTATTTCCTTAATGGAATTATATACAGAGTTAAACAGAATAATGGTGAAAAGGAGGAATTATGATAAGTTTATTAACTATGTGTAATGAATGTATAAATTACAGTTGAAATATTGAAATGGGGACTAGGAGAATAATATCACTTTTTATGATGAATTAAATAGATGAATTTTTCTATTAAAATTATATATATTGTATGTAACTAAAGGAGAAACTTGCAGACCCTGAATTGAAAAGTATATATGCAATGTAGTAGTTGTTAAAGAATATTGGTTTTAAATTATTAGGTGATAATTTAAAATTAAATAATTAATGGGATTTAAAGGAGGATTACATGATATGTAAGCTATAGGATGGCACACTCAAATTGTTAATAATAGGGGAAACTTTTTGAAATGTTTGAATTGAGATTGAACTTTTGGAATGATGAAATAAGTATAAGCGATGAAAGGAAACCTGACAGAAAACCATAAAGCATAATGAATATGATGATGATGATGATGATGATGATGATAATAATAATAATAATAATAATAATAATAATAATTTATTAGACTTGTATGCAGCCTCTCCCTAAGGACTCAGGGTGGCTCACAGTACAAAACCCAATACAATAATTTACTTAAAAATCAATTAAACATTACAAGCCTAATAACAATAAAATGATTAAAACCATAAAAATCTAAAACAACCCCCCCTTGGTTAGTCCAGACCAGCCTCCTGAAGGAGCCAGGTCTTTAGGTCACGGTGGAAGGAAGGGAGATCACCAAACGAAGGCCCAAGGGGAGCTGATTCCACAGGGTGGGTGCTCCACAGAGAAGTCTCACCCTGGGCACCGCCAACCGATAATTTAGCCACACGGTACCCCAAGGAGACCCTGCCTGTGGAAGCATACAGGGCGATCGGAGGTAATATGAGAGTTATTTAAAGTTTAAGGAAATAGACCAAGTAATAAATTGAAAAAATGTATAAAATAAGCTGGAGGAAAGTTGTTCTGTTCCCCTTCCAATTCACAGGAAACACACACACAAACAGACTCTGGCAAGATTGCAATGCTCAGGCTATATATCTGTTAGCAATATAAGTGAATGCAAAAGGGAGTCAAGTTTTTCACCGAGCAGATAAGAAAGCAGTTAATTGCTTAAGCGGAGAATGCCAAGGAGGTGCCTTAGCTCAGTCCAGAGGGTTATAAATCAGTTCAGACGTCAACAGTTCAGGGATTATTCCAAAAGAGAAGTCAAATTCAGTCCAAGATTTCACAGGCAAGAATTCCAAAAACAGAGAGCAAGATGTGACTGCAGTAAGAACTTTGTTTCACAAATTGTAATCAGTAGCCAGCCACTCTTATAGTTCCTGTGCGGTGTGGCCCAATGACTCAGCTACTCCCTAGCCTTTACTCTTAAGTCTTTGCAGACGCTTGTCCCTACTGCTGCCTTGGGTCAAGCCAAATCTCCTCCCCACGACTTTCCTGGCTGCTCTCCTGTTGTTCCTGTTGCTCCCCCAACAGAGGCTGAGGCACTGCCGGGAAAGAGGGTCCTGGAGGGGAGACCTTCCCGTTCCTCCTCCTCATCTTCTGAGTTCTATGGCAGCTGTGAAGCAGGCTCGAGGATAGAGGCCATAACACTATCCCCCATCAGAGGCCCTTCCCCCGGGCTTACGATCGGGTGTGGGCAAGTGGGAAATTGTTCGTGAAAACTGTGCACAAGATCAGGGGCGTGAACTTCAGAGGCATTCAACCAAGAGAAATGTTCAGGGCTGTACCCCTTCCATTCCAACAAATATTGAAAACACCCTCTTTTAAGCCAGCATGAGTCCCTAATGCTGGCCACTTCATAATCCAATGGCGTGTCTCCAGCAGGTATGGCTGGAGGAGCAGGAGTCATTGAACGTCAGAGGGTACACAAAGGAGCTTCAGGAATCAAGAGGGATCTATGGCAATCCGGGTGGAGTCGCATGGAGCGTGGCAGTGTGAGACGATAAGCCACCGGATTGATGACGGCTTCAATGGGGAAGGGACCAATGAAACGGTGGTCCAGTTTCTTTATCGGACAGTCGGTCGGGAGGTGCTTAGTCGATAACCACACCTGATCCCCGACCCCAACGGTGATGTCACACCGTCGGGATTGGTCAGCAAACCTTTTATAATCCTCCTTGGCTCCGATCAGCTGTCACCGAAATAGTTGCTGGACCGCTTTCAACTCCGCCAGGAAGTTCCTTGTCTCAGGAACTGGAGAATCGGAGGAAGTCAAAGGGAAGAACCATGGATGGTATCCCAAGTTGGCATAGAACGGGGTGACCTGGGTAGAGGTATGTTGGGAATTATTAAAGGCGAACTCCACCAAGAAGAGGTAATCAGCCCAGTTGCTTTGCTGCTGATTAATGAAGCAGCGCAAATATTGTTCCAAAATGCCGATCACCTTCTGTCCCCCGTCAGTCTCTGGGTGGTGTACCAACGATAAGCACACCTTGACATCTAAGGCGGCCTTTAGAGTCTTCCAGAAATGTGACGTAAACTGGATGCCGCGATCTGACACTACCCTGTCTGGCAAGCCATGGAGCCAGAAAATGTGTTGTACAAACAGACGGGCAGTCATACAGGCTGCTGGCAATCCATGACATGGAATGAAGTGTGCCATTTTGTTAAGGTATCTACCACCACAAGCACCATCGTGAATCCGGAGGACAGCGGCAAATCTGTCAAAAGTCCATGGAGATTGATCCCCATGGTCGTTCCGTGTCGGCAAGGGTTGGAGGAGGCCGAGGTAACCGAGGCAGTCTTGGCTTGT
>SOZL01000871.1:0-31935 GCA_009733165.1 Naja naja | reverse complement strand
CCCTTTCTATTCCATGGGGAGGCACCTCTCCCTCAGGCAATTTCTTGAAGAGATAGCAGAAAAGAGATCTCCAAACCCCAAGTCCTGACTGTGACTCACAAATGATGCTGCCCAGTTGTCCAGTAAAGCAAGATATGTTGCACTGGGGCCTCATGAGTACAAGTCCCAGGGCTCATTGTGTGTAACTTTAAAATACTAAATAGCCTGGATTGCACACTGGCTAATCTCACTTGGCCTCACAAACCCTGGAAACTAAGAGCTAAAAGTGTAACCATAACCTTGGAAATGGGTAGCCTGTAATTTACAAGTGAAGAATGTAGAGGCTTGTGCTTATAACCTGACTGTAAGCTCACAAAAGTACATCAAAACACCTGAAAATTAATTGCACAAGAAAATTGATACTGTTTTTGAAAAAAAAAAAACAGGAGTTTTCCAGACTCTGAAAGCTTAGAGCCACTGAAGGAACTTTTCTGTTGCTTTTTTTTTCCCAATGCCTTTGCCTTGCACAAAAAAAAATTAAAAGCACCCATCAAGTCTCCCTGATCTGATCACCTTTTATCTTTTGTCAAAACTCTCACGTGTTTTGAAAAAAAAATGAGGGATTGTAGGAAGTTGGCACCCAACTTCCTAGAAAATGAAGTATTCTGGTAGATATTTAAAAGGCAGAAGAATTTTTCTAAAAGAGTAGAACCCTAGCAGAATTCACCCCACCTTTGTTAATGGTGGGCCATTAAGGCCTGAGCCAGAATATTACATAAGAAAGGTCTCCAGGTAAAGCTATAGTACTGCCAAAAGCCCTTTTAAGGGCATAGATCATCCAGCCGGGTCAACCTGCTTGAACTCAGGACAGCCTACAGAGTTGCCCTCATGGAGTCTGACAACCAATTAGAAACAAGCTTCAATTTAAATCCAACAAAGGTTATAAAACCCAGATACTCCCCCCAGCACCTCAGCCTTTTTTTTCTGATTCCTTCAAGCATGTGATCATCTTTCTTCTCTGAGCCCAGACCATGTGGTCCTGTTCACCATTAAACTTTCCAAGCAGCCTCCATGTTTCCAGTGTCTTTTTCCCCACTTGGAACTGAACCCAGAAGGATATTTCTTTCAACAATACACAGCCATGTATCCTGAAAATGTTTGAAGCTGTTTTAATGAATCATAGATAGGTGCAACCTTCATACTCCTGTCTTCTGAAGCCCTTTTCCAGATTGAATCCAAAACAGTGCGCTATCTTAACAGCCACAGAGGCTGAACTTTCATTGAAAAAAAGATCTGGAAATATCCATAGCAGAGGTTGGTAAATATGATATGACTATCAAGGATGGTAAAATTAACTAGCTTGATTAGAGAAAGAGCAACAACTACATTTATTAGTGACTGGACACCCCTTATGAATTTTTAGTGGAAACAAGGGGAAAATTATTTTCTTTTTCTTTTCTATTTCTTTTGCTATGTCTTTTTTTTTACATTCTCATTACTTTTCTCTATTCTTTTTATTTTCAGATCAAAATTTGATGGTTTTTATTCTGTTGAAAAGTTCTTTAATAAAATTATTAAGTATAACACACATGTACATTTTTTAAAAATAGTATTCAGATAATGAGCTGTGACCAAACAAATCAACTATATCATTTGTTGAAAGAAATATCCTTCTGGGTTCAGTTCCAAGTGGGGAAAAAGACACTGGAAACATGGAGGCTGCTTGGAAAGTTTAATGGTGAACAGGACCACATGGTCTGGAGCTCCAGAGAAAGATGATCACATGCTTGAAGGAGATCAAGAAAAAAAAAAAAAGGCTGAGGTGCTGAGAGTATCTGGGTTTTATAACCTTTGTTGGGATTTGAATTGAAGCTTGTTTCTAATTGGTTGTCAGACTCCCATGAGGGGCAACTCTGTAGGCTGTCCTGAGTTCCAAGCTTGGTTGACCCCTGCTATGATCTATGCCCTTGGGCTTTGGCAATGCTATAGCTTACCTGGAGACCTTTCTTATGTAAAGTATTCTGGCTCAGGTTTTAATGGCCCACCCATTAACAAAGGTGGGGGTGAGATTCTGCTTCTGGGGTTCTACTCTTTTTAGAAGAAATATTCTGCCTTTTAAATATCTACCAGAATACTTCATTTTTCTAGGAGAGTTGGGTGCCAACTTCCTACACATTACTTAGTGATGAGTGGGTTTCTACAACATGCTCAATGATAAAATACTTGATCTCTAATTCAGTGTGTTATGGGATCAAAACTGGCTAAGCCAGTCCAGAAGACAAAACCCACAAACCAACCTGAGGCTTAGTCAGGGTTCAAGAGGACAATGTATTTGATTCTCAAAGTATTCTTCCTTGCAAGGAAACATTTTGGCACATGTCAAACTTCAGCAGTTATCCTAGCTCCATTTTTATTCATCTTGGTTGGGTTGCACAAGCCTGGATGAGAATCTTAGGCAAAGGGACTCAAATTAATGATGATTTATTCTAGCTTAGTTCCTGGGAAGTTAGGATCTTGCTAAGTGGAATGGAAGGGCAATTCCATTCCCCACAACCTTCAATAATCTGCTCTGTAGAATTATCCCTGATCTCAAAGATTGCAAAAGAAAAGAAAAAAAATTGACTCAAAATAAACTTTTCCTTGCTTGGTGTTGATTCCACACCCTGATTTTAGAACACTTTATAACTTGAGAATTGCATCCGCCAGGGATGCTGTTGGATTGTGACTACTCTTGAAGACAATCTGGAATCCTGAACTGGTACAGTTGGTACAGTTAACTTCATTAATTTGAGTCCCATTATTTAAAATTCTCATCCCAAGCTTGTTGGTACAAAATATGGTAGCAAAAGTACTTCCTGGAGCTGACATTAGAATCATATTAGATTAGAATTACAGACATCTCATTGGCTCCCATTGTTTCTTGTCCCAAAAAGAAGCCTTTTAAGAACTAGTTTCAAGTTGAGCGGAAACACACTACAATAAGCCACAACTGCACTTCCCAAAGCAGAAATAGGCTATCCATACCAGTAATTTTGCAGCCTCAACCAACTTTAAGTTGTGTGGACTTCAACTCCTTGAACCTTCTGCTTCCATGCTTTACGGGAGCATCTCCTGCCGATATCGAGTGCCAACTGCCCTGTACGAGTGCACAGACAGGGGCTTCTTGGGGTGCTGTCAGCGAGGCAATGCCGGTTGGCGGTGCCCGGGGGATGGGCCTACTCTGTGGCGGTTCCCGCCCTGTGGAATCAACTACCCCTGGGGCTCCATCTGGCCCCTGACCTTTGCACCTTCTGTCATGACCTGAAAACTTGGTTATTCGAACAGGCCGGGCTATGCTGACCTCCTGGGGGGGCGTTAAATTTTATAATGTATACTGGGGTTTTCGAAATTCGGCTTGTGATTGTTTAATATTTTTTTAAGTAATTTATTGTTCATTGTTGGTTTTAGTTGTGAGCCTCCCCGAGTCTTCAGAGATGGGGTGGCATACAAGTCCAAGTAATAAATAAATAAATAAATAAATAAATAAATAAATAAATAAATAAATAAATATCTTTCTGGTTCTAACAGAACCTTTAAACCATTTTGGAAGGATTTGGACAATCTGTTCCAAAGGGAAAAAGAGGAGTGGTAGATGGCAACATAGGGCTTCTATTGAATAGTTTTGTTAAGAAGCATTTGCTTCTGGAGGGTGCCGAGCTTCACGGCATTAATTGCTCCTTCTTAAAGAAAAAAAAAAAAAAAAAAAAGCTGCCCTGGAGAAGTTCCCAATACGTTGTGCTGCCTATATTTAGAAGAAGAAATGCATTAAATAATAAACACAGAAAATGGAATCCCTTACCCTGTGGCCCAAATTCAGTAAAACCACCTATAGGTTGTAACCAGCAGGAATAAAGAAAAAAATGGTGGGAGGAGAAAAGAAACATCCTTTGAAATCAATTTTTATTCCATAAAAACTTTGCTTTTCTGATAGAATAATATACAGTATGGGCAGGTTTTCTTAGACATGCACCTGCCTTTGATTTAGCTAGGTATATTATATTGTAACATGTCAAAATAGATTTGGCAAGTCCCAAAACTTCCCCAAAGGAAAGCCAGGTTGCTGTTTATGCTGTCTGTGGTGTCCATATTAAGAACGAGAGAGGGAGTGAGCTATGTTTTATTTATTGCTTATTATAATCTATTTATAGTTGCTTTATAATTTAAAAACAGAATGATAAATGACTGGTTAATTATGAAAATGAAATTTGCTTGTATAATAATATGACCATATTAAATTAACAATTTAAGCAATTGTCATTTGTAGCATTCATTCTAAATGAAAAATTTGGAATGCTTCTTATTGATTCCATCCAACAGAATGTTGCAAAGATGATATGCCAAGTCTGTCCACCAGCAAGGTAACTCTCCAAAAACAAAACGGAATGAGACTAAAGACGATGTTGTCGATGAAGCCAACAAAGAAAACGTTGAGTCCCAAAATGGGACAATTTTGGCCTAGGGCTATGAAAAAAAACATTTCAGAAAAAAATGTCGCTTAATGCATCCTTATGGGAGAGGCAGTCAGCTAGTGGTCCCTCTTGACTGTGTGACGCAGAGCTGTGTTTATGCAGCTGACCAACCAAACACACACTTGCAACTCAATATCTCATTAGAAAGAAGAAACACCTTTGGACTCTTGTGGTAAAGTGGCTGAAAGGAATTCCAGAAGTTATGTTCTTTACATTTTCCTTATCTTGGTGACAAACCAGTGCAACATTACTTCAGAACACAAAGAGAAGAGCTGCAGGTACCCTCTATTCATTCTCCATCAAAGAAAACAGGAACGGGAAAAACTAACCTAGCATGTCAAGGAGAAAACTAGGGAAAGCCTAAATCTTTTATTTTGTGCACTGGCTTCTTACTGGCAAGGGGATAAATTATAGTAAGGAATAAAATTATCAGTGGCTACTAATCACAATTCCTATATTATGACAGTGTTGGAGATAGTTTGCATTTCAATATCACAAGCAGGCACAAGTGCTATAGTTTTCATATTTAACATGGGCTTATATTCAGTATTATATTCAGTATTGTCTTCAGCTATCTAGTTGGACATTATAGAAACAAAAAAATGGATTCTCAACTTGATGAATATCCCTCTATTCTTGCCTCTGACTAATTTTGACTAAGCCATTTTGTACCACTGAGCATCTTTAAATCAAGATCGGAGTTGAAGAACTGCATTTAAAATATTGTAGCTAAAACTGAGGAAGTTGACACCATGATGAATCTGACAAGAGTCCAATCTTCAACAGTTATTTTCTGGAAAATGCTAGTGACTCTTCCGGGAGAAATGAAATGATCAGCATCAGATAAAAGGAGGACAGTATAGGGTCAGTTTTCACATTGCTTATCCATTCACAGAGGCATCCACCAAGCCAAAGTTATTAACTGATAGTTGGAATCAATATATAATAGTCAGAGGTTCACACACTGTTATGGAAGGAATGGCCAACAGTAAAAGGCCACCTGTGCTAGATACTATCAAAGTCAACACCAGCCAGAGCATAAAACAACTGAAAGTTGTACACAATCAGAAAATACAGAGAGAGATGCTCCATAGAATTGCCAAGAATGGACATGATTGAACATCATCATCATCTTCTTTGTCATCATCATCATCATCATCATCATCATCATCATCATCATCATCACATTGTGCTAAGTCATAATATTTTTGTGGATTTATATGCTGTGTAAACCCAGCCACTAAGATTAGTAAACACCCTCCACATATACATGCAACTCAATACTTCATTAGAAAGAAGAAAAAGCATTTATGACTTAGCATGATGTGTGAATTGTTCAGCCTGACTGAAAACAGGAAGGTTTACCAGTTGGTCATCTAGATACCTCCTCAACGCAGTATGAGAATTCACAGTTAGGATACTTTAAGTGGGCAGCTATCTGGGTTTCACTCTAACAGCTCTAGCAAGAAAGAGGTCACCATCTAAGGGTGAACTGCAACCCTCTGAATGTTTTGGACTAAAATGCCCTCAATCCCTATTAAGCCCTGCTTAGTGTGCTGATAGATGTATGGTTAAGAAGAACTTGGAGGGCTATCCCTACATTGTTGTTATTATTCAGAAGTGTCCTATAAGTTTGAACCAAAATCTATCATCTATCTATCTATCTATCTATCTATCTATCTATCTATCTATCTATCTATCTATCTTAACACTTATTAGATTTAGCTCTATTACTGTTGCGAAGGGTGTTAGAATTTTCCACATTATCTTCAACCTTTCCTCTTAACATTGACAGTCTTTTTACCTTCTTTTTATATCATTCCTCAAAGCAATTCTTAATTTAGAAAATTGGCAATATTAACACAACCTATGAAAGCCAGGGAAGAGACCTGGCACAACAGGAATGAGAGAGCAAAAACCTGCAGAAAACCCAGTTCAATCTATTTTCTTCCCTTCAATCAAACCAATAAACATTATTCAAAAGAAAATAATTTGGAATTCTGATCATCCAAGGTAGGGTGGAATTCAGTTGACCTTTTCCTCTTTTTCATTTGCCTATTCTGAGCCAGGACTATACCCTCTGAAGTCTAATTAACTTGCATTATTATTCTTAACATGCAGAACAACTTATTGAAAACAGCGAAGTTATTCCACAGGGAGCATCCTTCAAGCAACTTGGCCACCTCACTTTGCAAGTAAGGTTTATACTGTGATGGGGAGAATGAAATGGATGCACACACACACACACACACATACATACACACACACCAAGCATATTTAGTGACTCCTAGTTGAATCCTCATACAAAAACGTAAGGTAATTACAGCTAGGAGGAATGAAAGGACCGGTAAATATAGTTTAACACATAAATGATCCTCTTTATCCATCAAGTTGCTAACAAATGGATTTTTTTACATTTCATTATAGAAAATTACAAGGCAGGTAATAATTTCCTAGAGGACTGTGAAAATAATTTTACTTTAAGGCTAAAGGCTATTTGAAAAGGCACCACAATCAACAAAAATAAGCATTATTTGTATTTGAGCAGTCTATTTTATGAAACAAGAGAGTTGATTTTGAGTTACTGGTCTGACTAGTATTGAGTCTCAAATGAGGATATGAGAACTGGATGAAATACCCCATGCATTCAGATATACAAGGTTCAACACTTATATCTTCAAGGGGGAAATAATATCCCCTTGAAACTTGAAGTATTATGCTTTCCTGGGGTATAATTCTTTCTGGTACAAGGCAGGTAACAAAGGCTAAAGCTGAAATAAAAATAAGATGTTTGGACTGTATTTCCCAAAAATTGTTAAAGGAAGTATGGGCTATTGAAGTTGCAACATGCCAAAACTTGACATGTCATCATCTCCTATGGAGAAAAGCTGCTCATTTTAAGCAGAGATCAATCTGCTGCTGTAAGTCCCACTTGGATTTAATTTTGCACCTTATTTCTTCTGCTGCTCCACAATTGCCTGACTATTCAAGTGCTAAGAAGTATATTGTATTTGCTAACAGAGAGACAAATTCAACCAATGGTGAGAGTGACAATGGTTGGAATTTGAGAAAATGTGAGTTATATCCATACTCAACTATGATGCAGAAAGAAAGGGTTTTGGCTGGTCTGTTAAACTGACCTGCCTCACAAAGATATTGTTAGAATGAAATGAGATAAAAAGAATTGTTGGTACCTTAAGAACCTTGAAAGAGCACATAAGACATTAAATGCAATAAAGAACAAAACAGTAAATAGTACATTTTCAAATGCTACAAAGAAGAATCACAATCAGAGCAAAAATAGAATCAAGTGAGTGTATGCCATATGAATAAATACATATAATATGCACATGAATGAATTTATTTGTTAGACCTTTCAAAGAATAAGGAGCAGAATGATGATACCCAAGAAACAGAATGATGATACCCAAGCAATCAGGATAAAGCTGAAAGCCGGACAAAATTGAAAAGAAATAATTCTGTTTTTTTCAATTCTTCTATTGTAGAAGTAGAAAGGTTGTTGGAGATCATCCATTTTAATAAAAGGACAAGCTGTGGACCTAGACCTTTTATATCATTGGTGTGGAAAGAAAGAAAGAAAGAAAGAAAGAAAGAAAGAAAGAAAGAAAGAAAGAAAGAAAGAAAGAAAGAAAGAAAGAAAGAAAGAAAGAAGGAAGGAAGGAAGGAAGGAAGGAAGAAAAAGGAAGGACGGAAGGAAGGCGGAAGGAAGGAAAGAAAGAAAGAAAGAGAAAGGAAGGAAGGAAGAAGGAAGAAGGAAAGGAAAGAAAGAAAGAGAAAGGAAGGAAGGAAGGAAAGGAAGGAAGGAAGGAAAGAAAGAAAGAAAGAGAAAGAAAGAAAGGAGGAAGGAAGGAAGGAAGGAAGGAAGGAAGAAGGAGGAAGGAAGGAAGGAAGGAAAGAAAGAAAGAGAAAGAAAGAAAGAAAGAAAGAAAGAAGGAAGAAGAAAAAGGAAGGAAGGAAGGAAGGAGGAAGGAAGGAAAGAAAGAAAGAAAGAGAAAGGAAGGAAGGAAGGAGAAGGAAGGAAGGAAAAGAAAGAAAGAGAAAGAAAGAAAGAAAGGAAGGAAGGAAGGAAGGAAGGAAGGAAGGAAGGAAGGAAGGAAGAAGGAGGAGGAAGGAAGGAAAGAAAGAAAGAGAAAGAAAGAAAGAAAGAAAGAAAGAAAGAAAGAAAGAAAGAAAGAAAGAAAGAAAGAAAAGAAAGACCCGCTAATCTGGAAATCAAATAAATGAATTGAGAGCCACTGATTTCTTCCAAAGCTCTGTTCAACATAGGATTTACAATTCAAAGTTCAATTACTAGCTGTCAGGCAGCTAGGTATCATAAAGATGAATAACCTTGTCATTTTAAAACCACTTTTAGGTCATACATGATTAATATAGATTTGTTCTGACCAAACACTTGAATAAGTTTTCTTAAGATTTTTTTTATAACTAACTTACTGGTAGTTAAATTAAAGATCTTAAACAAGGGTAGTTGGGAGTTCAGGACTGCCTTAATTACACATGTACATATGTATACAGAACATGTCACATATCAATCAGAATATTTTGCCTCTGTTAACATAAAATTTGACAACATTCTCACAGATGCCATGACTACCATATTCAGCCTCTCTTTATTATAAGAATCCAAGAAAAATACTGAATTAACTCTGTAGCCATTGTAGGACTGAGCTATAATATCTTTGAGAGCTAACTCTCAACCTTGGTTTAAGTAGCTCTGGTAGAAAAAGTCCTCTCAGCATCTGTTCCATTGACATAAATGTAGGAGATTTCTTGAAATGCATAGCTGATACACATTTCTCCAAAAGGTCCCCCCATTTTTCCTGATGTTTTCTGAATTTCTGTATGGTTGAAGATGGTATTTGTTTTCTGTGTACATCTTTTCTGTTATGTATGCAGGTTTGAATGTCATTGGTTTAGTTTGAACTGTCCTTGTAAAATGTCAGAAATGATTGGTTTAAAAAGTGCGGGAAAATCCTGCACTCTCATTGGTTGGCAACTGCGGCTGCTGGCTATAAGTAGCAGCCGCAGCCCAGCCAAATCGGGTCTGTTATGAGCTGTAGTCGCTAATAAACTCTTCACTGAAGCACTCCGCGTCTGACTCTTCATGCAAACTTAACACTGGCGACGAAGGTGGGATCCTTCCTGAAGAGAAGATGACACAGAAAACAAGCTGAGAGAGAAGGCTGTGCTGAACACCTCCCCAGCCCCGTTCGATCTGACGGCAGAAGACTGGGACTGGTATGCGGATCGTTTCCAAATGTATTTGGAGGGAAACGATCTCGCCGACATTTCTGAGAAGCGGAAGAGGGCGGTCTTCCTTACGCACTGTGGTCCGGCAGTTTTCAAGATGGTGAAGGCATTGGCGGGAGCTGCAGACGTGAAGGTAATGGACTGGCCCGACTTAGAAAAGCTTTTAAGAGCCCATTACGCCCCACAAGTATCGTGCCTCATTAAGAGACAAGAGTTTTACCATCGGGATCAAGGGGAAAGCGAAAACGTTAACGACTTCATGGCAAGTTTAAGAGACATTGGGGGTGCATGCATGTGAGTTTAACAACTCGGAAGAGGTCATGCGCGATCGATTTGTTCTAGGCCTCAAAGACAAGGTGCTTCAGAGCAAATTATTATTAAAACCTAAGATCACATTGAAGGAAGCCATAGAAAAGGCCTCCTCAGCAGAAGCCACCAAGTCCTCAGCAGCAGCCATGAAGAAAATTAACAAGGCCTCAAACCATCCTGATGTGGAAAAGTCCACAACAACTCATTGCGAGCAAATAGATTCTGAGTCAGACGGTAGTGAGGTGGAGGAAGGAATTTATAGACTCAGAATGGAGAGGAAAAAGAAAGACCTGGGAAGAAAGAGGCAAGATTTTTACTGCAGAGGTTGTGGGGGAAGCCACCCCCGCACTGAATGCAAGTTTCTTGATACCATCTGCCTCTGTTGTGAAAAAAGGGGTCACCTAGCAAGAGTCTGCAAATCATCCAGAACTCCACCCCACAGAAGGAAGTTTCCTGACAAAGAATTCAAGCCTAACAACTTCAGTGAGAAAATGGGGCACAACACAGAAGCAAAGGGGAAGAATGAAACTCATCAAACAGTCACCATTGGTCATTCTTCACCCTTAAGAAGCAGAAAAGTACATGTGAAGGTACTAATTGAAGGAAGGCCTTCCCAAATGGAAGTGGACTCAGGCTCCTATTTATCTATGGTGTCATGGGACACTATTCACAGACTACTCCCAAATATTCAGAAGAAACATTTCCAGAAGCAAGCACTGACTCTTAAAGACTACCAAGGGAACAAGATTCCAGTAGTTGGAACAAGAGAATTCAATGTGAAGTTCAAAGGCCACACCAAACATTTGCCCCTGACCATCGTGGACAAGGATCGCCCAAGCTTGCTGGGACTTGAGTGGTTCAATCCACTAGGCATTGAGGTGACTGGCATCAATCACGTAAGCAACACTGAATGGGAGGAGGCCTTGAAGCCTGAGTTTCCAGAGGTCTTCAGCAACGGATTGGGCAAGTATATGGGAACCCCTATCACTTTCAACCTAGATTCCAAGGTGCCCCCAATTTGTTTAAAACCCAGAAGGGTCCCATTTGCCTTAAAGGAAAAAATTGATGCACAATTAGATAAACTAATAGCTCAAGGAGTTTTAGAGCCCACTGACCACTCCAGATGGGAGACACCCATAGTCACACCAGTCAAGACTGATGGGTCAGTAAGAATCTGTGGAGACTATAAGGGGACATTGAACCATGTGCTTCAACAGAGCGCATATCCAGTTCCAGTGGTGCATCATTCATTACATTCACTTGGCAGGGGTACAGTCTTTGCCAAATTGGATCTGGCCCAGGCATATCAACAACTAACAGTTGATGATGCCACTGCAGAGGCCCAAACCATTGTGACTCATAGAGGTGCCTTCAAATGTAAAAGGTTACACTTTGGAGTAAGCGTGGCACCAGGCATCTTCCAAAGCCTTATGGAAAGGATGCTCCAAGGACTGCCAGGGGTAGTGCCTCACTTTGATGATGTGTTAATCTCTGCTGAAAATGACACTCAATTACAAGAGAGACTCAGAGAAGTCCTTACCAGATTCAAGAAAGCGGGGTTAAAAGTCAAGGAAGAAAAATGCACTCTTAGAACTGACAAGGTTGAGTTCTTGGGCTACATGATTGACAAGCATGGCATCCACCCTACAGATGCCAAGGTTCAAGCAATCAAAGAAGCCCCTAGACCAAAATGCAAAACAGATTTGCAAGCCTTCCTTGGACTTATTAACTTTTATCATATGTTCCTACCTCAGAAGGCAACCATTGCAGAACCATTACACAGACCACTGGGAAAAAAAATCTGTTTGGGTCTGGGGCAGGAAGGAACAATCAACATTTAACAATATTAAAAGACTAATCACGTCTGATGCTGTACTGATACAGTTCTCTGAGAATTTGCCTGTTGTACTGACTTGTGATGCATCCCCTTTTGGAGTGGGGGGGGTTGAGCCACAGGCTTCCCAGCAGGAGGGAAGCCTCTATTGCATTTTACTCTTGCACTTTGACCAAAGCAGAGAGGAATTACAGCCAATTGGACAAGGAAACATTGGCAATTGTTGCAGCTGTCAAGAAATTCCATGAGTATCTATATGGGAGAACATTTACCATTGTCACAGATCACAAACCTCTGTTAGGCATTGTGGCAGGAGACAAACCTACACCCACTATCCTGTCACCAAGAATGCTGAGGTGGACTGAATTTCTTGCTGCTTATTCATACAAGCTCATCCACAAGCCTGGCAAAGACATTGGCCATGCTGATGCCTTGAGTCGCTGCCCACTTCCGTTCCACACTGAGGACGTTGAACTTGAGGCGCACACCTTTTTTCTAGAAACTGTTGCCAAGCTTCCAGTACACGCTGCTGAAATTGCCAGAGAGACTGCCAAAGACACTTTATTGGCTCCTGTTATAGGCTGGATTAAGAAAGGTTGGCCTCTTCAAGATCTACCTCACCTTGCCCAACCTTTTAAGTCCAGGCAAACTGAATTATCTGTATTAAGAGGATGCATTTTGTGGGATAACAGGGTGGTTATTCCTGCAAAACTGCAAAGAGAGGTTTTGGAAATGTTACATGAGGGTCATCCGGGTATTGTAAGGATGAAGGGATTGGCCAGAAGTTATGTATGGTGGCCAGGTGTTGACAAAATGGTTGAAAACTGGGTTGCATCTTGTCCCAACTGTCAGGTAGTCAGGCCTGCCCCACCTCTCGCCCCCACACAGGAATGGGAATATCCTAGGGGCCCATGGTCTAGGATTCACATTGATTTCGCTGGCCCTACCAGAGGGCACACCTTCCTTATTATAGTAGATGCATATTCCAAATGGCTAGAGGTCATCCCTATGGCATCCACCACAACTGATGCTGTCATCAAGCAGCTTAAAAAGCTTTTTGTAACCCACGGGTTACCTGATGTTCTTGTCTCTGACAATGGCCCTCAATTTACATCCAACCTTTTTGAATCCTATCTAGAACAACAGGGTATCAGACATGCCCTGACTGCCTCTGGGCACCCTTCGGCTAACAGCTAGGTTGAACGCATGGTACGTTTTACCAAGGAGAAGCTTCAGCAATTGGGTCCTGGGGACATCACTGAGAAAGTTGAAAAACTTCTTAGTGCTCAGCACATCACTCCTAACTCATCAACTAACTTATCCCCAGCAGAGTTGTTGATGGGTAGGAAACTTAGGTCTTCCCTTGACCGCCTTCATCCCACTTACCCACCCAATGCACCACCAGATTCCACTAGCAAAGTTCGCACGTTCAGTGTGGGTGATTCTGTTTATGCTAAGAACCTTATGGGTGAACCTTTATGGATTCCTGCTGAAATAACTCAAATCACAGGCCCTCGTTCTTACAGGGTACAAACAGAGGATGGAGTCCTCTGGAGCAGGCACATTGATCAGCTTAGATCCAGATTACCTCAGGAACATCGCAATTGTTCCTCTCTAGTTCCCATACCTAATGCCTTTTCTGGGGGGGGGGGAGGAGCATGAGGATAATCAGCAAGCAAGAATCAACCCCATGTGTAACGAGCCATTATGACAGGAACCATCCCAAAACCTGTCACTATGCCAAAATCCATCCTTACAAGTGGAAGATTGCACATCACTACCTGACTTGGGTGCTGACATTGGGTTGGAGATGGGTTGGGAGGAGAGACCAGATTGTAACAATCAAACAGGGTCTTCTTTCACTGGAAGCCCGAGTAGGGAAATGTCAACAGACACATTTCCTCTCTCACTGGGTGAGAACATTAAAACTTCTGAACCACGAAGGTCTCAATGTACACGTAAGAGCCCCACCTATTTAAAAGAATACATTAGATAGGTTGGGGTTTGAGTATGGACTGAACCTAGTGGGGAGGGGTGTTATGTATGCAGGTTTGAATGTCATTGGTTTAGTTTGAACTGTTCTTGTAAAATGTCAGAAATGATTGGTTTAAAAAGTGCGGGAAAATCCTGCACTCTGATTGGTTGGCAACTGCGGCTGCTGGCTATAAGTAGCAGCCGCAGCCCAGCCAAATCGGGTCTGTTATGAGCTGTAGTCACTAATAAACTCTTCACTGAAGCACTCCGCGTCTGACTCTTCATGCAGAGTTAACATTTTCAATACCCTGAAACTTCATGGTTCCCAAACTCCCAGAATGAAAGAGCTTCATGGGAATAATTCCCTCTTGATATATTTTCTTGACATTTTGTTTTGAACAGGTCATGGTGCAGAGAAACAAACAGGATATTCACATGCACCACCTGGGCCCTGATAACAAAATAAGTGCAAAAATATAACAGAATTTCACCAAAATGGTCTTTTGAAAGAAATTTAGATAACAAACTATCTTACACTGAACTGGATGAGAACTGATAAAAGAATACAGTAAATCTTTAAAATGATTCACAAATTATTTGGGATGAAAGTTGTGGGAACCAGGCATGCACAGAGAATGCATTCAAAACTATTTTCAAAATCACCACATGCTTTATGTGTCTGTATTTATTATGCTGCCCATCTCCCTTATTATGAAGACTGGTTCCCTTCCTGCTTATGGAACTGGTGTGTATGGGAAAGGGTGGGGGGGTGTCTTGGATGAAAAATATAGGACTCATTCCCAATTCCTATCATCTTTCATTTTCTCCTATGGATTTCAGACCTGAGCAGGGAGTAATATCAAGCCACACATTGCCCAGATGAGAGAAGAAAGCATGCCAATCCTTGGAATTCAGCCTTTGGACATGTTCAATAAATTCTTTGGCAGCAAGTCTCATAAAATACAATTCAGTAGGGCCATTGTAAATGAATGTTCACTTTACAAGAAATTTTATTAACCATCAGTTAAGAACTATTCTCCTGTGGTTTGCCGATCTGTTCCAGAATTGCAGGTAAGTTTAGCTTTTGGAAGCCTACACTTAAAAGATAGGAACAAATAATAATAAGACCCTTCTTTGTATAATAGGAGTTTGGGTTCAGTTGCAATTAGAAAGTTTTGCTGTGTGATAAAATATATATCCTTTGCATACAATACTCATACTTGTAGCTATTGATATAAAAAGAATGAAGGATCGGTACAATGCTGCATTGTTAAATATAAATAAATTTAATTTGGTTCTTTTCACTTGAAAAGAAGCAGAATTCTATTTCTATGCCATCTAATAGCCAGAACTCTCTGGTTGCTTCAGACAACAACAATAACTGTCACATTGTGCTCAATTTCAGAAACTGACCCCACCAAGAGAGAGCATGCTTATGTCAGCATGAGCATTTCCTCTTTAAAAAAAAACTGGTCACAGTGACCTTAATTTTTTTATTTGCTTTCCCAAGAACGAACAAAATCATCTTCTAGTCTCCTTCTTCAAAGCAAATATTGAATGGCCATCTTGGGATTTAATTTTATTTATTTATTTATTTATTTATTTATTTATTTATTTATTTATTTATTTGACTTGTATGCCGCCCCCTCTCCAAAAGGACTCGGGGCGGCTCACAGATAAAAACAATACAATAAATTAAATTAGCTAAAATAGAATTAAATTACGACAAGACAAATTAAACTAAAAATCCATTAATAAATTTAAAATTAAAACCTATTCCCCAAGGAGTCAGCACAGCCCAGCCTGTTCAAACAACCAAGTTTTTAGGTCGTGTCGGAAGGTGTGGCTGTCAGGGGCCAGGCGGAGCCCCAGAGGTAGTTGGTTCCAGAGAGCGGGAGCCGCTACAGAGTAGGCCCTTCCCCGGGATATCGCCAACCAACACTGAGTTGCAGACGGCACCCCGAGAAGTCCCTGCCTGTGCGCTCGTACAGGGCAGTTGGTATTTGATGCCGGCAGTAGACGCTCCTGTAAATAACCCGGACCCATGTCTCGTAGGACTTTGAATGTTAACACTAGAACCTTGAATCTCATCCAGAGGGCAACCGGTAGCCAATGCAGCTCACGCAGGAGGGGTGTAACATGGGAGTACCAGGAAGCTCCCATCACAACCCGCGCAGCCACATTCTGCACCAGCTGAAGCCTCCGGATGGTATGCAAGGGCAGTCCTAAATAGAGAGCATTGCAGTAGTCAAGCTGGCAGGTAACAAGTGCCTGAGTGACTGTGCGCAGGGCATCTCGGTCCAGATATGGGCACAGCTGGCGAACCAGCCGAACCTGGGCAAATGCCCCCCTGGCCATGGCTCCCACCTGCTCCTCCAACCTGAGCCGTGAGTCCAGGAGGACCCCCAAGTTCCATGCCCTGTCCACGGGGGGCAACACCTCTCCCCCCATGACCAAAGATGGAATCTCCTGACTGGACGGAGATGTCGGTATGCACAACCACTCTGTCTTGGCTGGATTGAGCCGAAGCATGTTCCTGTCCATCCAGATCCGTACCGCATCCAGACAACGGGATACCACGGAGAGGGCATCACTGATGTGACCTGGGGTGGAGATGTATAACTGCGTATCATCAGCGTACTGATGATAATTTATCCCAAAGCCACGGATGCGACCAATGCTGTAATTTAAGGCAGGAGAATGATATGACCATCACCATTTAGGACACTCAGTCATATTACTGGTCCATGATGCTCAGCATTGTCTACACTGCTAGATGGTAGCAGAGAGGAAGGTTGCCATGTAGCCCTTATACAAATACTGGAATCCAAATCTAAAAAAGAGAGAAAAGAAGCGGTGACTCTCCCATTACTGTTATTTCTAGTCTGTGTTCATCAGGCAAGCCCCTGTCACTATTGGCTGAACCTATTACTTTAGAACAGAGTTTGTGTAATGCAGCTTTTATGGTAGCATTGGAGGGTTAATCTGTTGTGGCACAATTTTTCACTGGACACAGCATGCCACAGGCTTGATAGAGTTTCCTGTAACTGGATATAGACAGAAAAGCCAAATTTGCAAAACCTGAGTACAGAAGCAAAGGAATACAATGGTCTGATCCAGTTTAGACAAGGTCCATAGAAAAGGATACTCAGGTATGGATGCCCTCCTTATTTCATAGTAGTGACACCACCAGGCAACTGCTGCGGTTTGGTCTATGCTGACCAGCCAAATCTGAGAGCATTGTGAACATTTCTAATAACAGGTCTCAGATTTTTAAGGGAGCACTATTTTAATTTCCCATGATACTCTGAAGCAATGATATAGTAGTGCTATTTTGGGGAATTAGGAAGGGCAGTCTCCAGTTGTAATGACTGAGTGCTAATTACAGTTCTGGAAAATTCTCGAGTGGAGTCCTGGTTGCTTCCTCTGAATGCCAAATCTGCTTTCTTGGCCTGGCAAGTGCATACTTACTTAGCCATGTTAAACAGACATGTCTATTGGGCAGAATAAAAAGTACTTAATTAGTTAAAATGATAGCTGTCCAATTGTGGGATTCATTACCATGAGAGGTAATGATGGTTATTAGCTGGGAAATCTTTGAGTTAAGAAGGATTCACAGCAATTATGGCCATCATGACTATGAATGTTTATAAGTTTATATTGTAATATCTCTAATACCAGTTGGGGGAAGAACATCAGCAGCAAGAGTGACATCATGAGCATTCTCTATGAGTTGATCTTCCTGGAAGTATCTGGATAGTTGGTTTGCAAACAAAAATACTCTTGATCCGGTTCCTTTTCTTCAACTCACACAAATATACTTGAATCAGAAAGCCCACAATCAATGTCACTAATGAGGATATAAAGTGGGACAGCAAGGCAAACAGCATGTACTAACTTTGATTAAAAAGTAAAGTCTGCTTTCTTTGATTTGGAAGCCTCCATTTAAGTCTTTGTTTTGGTTCATTTTTGGCTTAAGTGTACTGCCAGACCTTACAAAGTGAATAATTCAAAATTAAATTTTTATTGATAAAATGCTGTCTCATCTCTTCATCTTGACACTTGATATGAGATCTGCAGCAAAAAGAAGGCTGGGGAATTCTGCAGGTTGAAATCCATACCCTCGATTTAACAACCATTCCTTCCACCCGCTGTTCCCACCTTCCAATAAAGCCAATAACTTTATTCTGGAAATTACATGTTCAGAAGGAAGCCGAATCCAGTAGGTCCCTTGAAATTAGCAGGATTAACTTCTGTATATACAGGTAGTCCTCAATTTACAACAGTTCATTTAGTGACCATTCGAAGTTACAATGGCACTGAAATGACTGCTTTTCAACTTACAGCAACTTGCAGCATCCTCATGATCAAAATTCAGATGCTTGTCAACTGGTTCATATTTATGACAGTTGCAGTGTCCCGGGATCATGTGATCAACTTTTGCAATCTTCTGACATATTCACTTAACAACTGTGTTATTAACTTAATAACTGCAGTGACTTACTTAACTGTGACAAGAAAGGTTGTTAAATGGGGCAAAATTCATTTAGTACCAAAGGAGCAGCTCCTCGCATTGTGGCTGCTGCAATGAATATGAGAAGCCCAGCACGGTTAATATCTCTAGCCCAATGAGTTAATATTCACCATACCTGTCAATTTACCAACTCCAGTTACTGCACCAGTGAACATCACACATCCAGTCACTATCGCCTCACCAATGTATCTCCCAACACCAATGACATTAGCTGGCCCTTTAAATATAGCCATGAGACCTGTGAAAAGCATGCCTATCCTTCCCCAGGCATTGCCAACCTCTTCCCCTTGTAAAAAAAACCTACAGCAAAAACTTCATGCAGTATTAGAAAGAAGAATAGAAAAGAGGGCTGCTGTGTATTGTTGAATGGATTGCTAAATTGGCAAAATGGACTGCTAAATTGGCCACGCCCACCCTGTCACATGACAACCTAGCCACATGACCACCAAGCCACGCACAGCCACTCACGTTACCACCAAGCCACACCCAGCCAATCATGTGACCACCAAGCCACACCCAGCCAGCAAGCCATGCCCACCCAATCACATGACCACCAAGCCACACCCACAAATTAAGCCACATCCACAGAACTGGTGGTTAAAAAATTTGAATCCCACCCCTGTACTAAACCAACCAGATAGCATGTTATGGGTGATAGGAGTCATAGTCTAGCGTGAGAATTTTATATGCTCATAGAAAGAAATACATGTTAATTCCCACAATGGAAGAGTGGTTGGTAAAATGATAGAGTTAGTGGAGATGGCTTGGAAACCACTTCTGGACTTCTTGCTCAAAATTGGGGGGGGGACCCCAAAATGTTGATTTTAGGTTTTGATTATCAGAATAATTTTGTTATTGTAGAAATGGCTTGAACTATTGTAAAATGTAAAGCAAAAGATTGAGGTTGGAAGATTTATTATTATTATCATTATTGTATTTTACTGCACTGAAAAAAAGCCAGAAGCCACCACTTCTCTCTCTCTCTCTCTTTGTATTTTTCTCTTTCTTTCTCTTAGTTTTCTAACTTTTGGTTTTTTTCTGTATTTTTATTTTAAAATGAATATTAATAAAAATGTGTGTATGTGTGTGTGCATGTTCATGTGTGTACGCATGCACATGTGTACAAAAATGGGAATCAAACTCTAATAAATCTGGAATAACCCAGATAGGAGAAAGCTAGTAGAACCTAACACCAAGAATAAGTGCTTATTGTTAATTGGACAATCCTAGTTCTATGGCGTCCAAACATTTACTGATGAATTCCAGCTTGACAATTTATTGTATCTTGAAGACATTCTTTGAAATGTTTGCTGCTGCCAAAGGATGACTGCTTCAACAGGTTGAACAGAATGTTCCCTGGAAGCTGAAACTGCCTTGATTTCCTGAAGTTGCCATTTCGCTGCTTAATCTGTATCCATTTAGCCAGATGGGAAATGGCCTTATACTTAAGCCATCTGTTTTGTTGGTCTAGCCCAGAACCGTTTACTCTGGTTGGCAGCAGCTCTCCTGGGGCTCCAATACAGGTCCCTCATATATCCCCACCACATGAGAAATCCCTGTTTAACTTGGAAACAACAGGAATTGGACTTTCTGCAAGTAAAGACTGTATGCTGGCAGCGAATTACAGTTCCACGATAAGGCACTGACACAGCCTACACAAATGACTTATTATCTGCTCCACTACATCATTCTGAAAGTAAATATCTCTAACAGGTTGCTCCAGAGTTTTTCTGTGGCCTCAACTATCTCTTGCAGTCCCATAAGAATGTCTTACATACATTCCCAAATTTGAGCAAAGCAATCCCATCATATGCATCTTTGTCTTTTAAGATTTTTGGTTACCCTTTTGGATTTGATATATTTATACTATTTGTGACATGTTCAGATAGAAATAGCACTTAGATTTATATACTGCTTCATAGTGCTTTGCTACACTCTCTAAGCAGTTTATAGAGTCAGCATATTGCCCCCAACAATCTGGGTCCTTGTTTTAGTGACCTTGGAAGGTGGAATGCTTTGAAGCTAGCATGAATTAGTCATTCCAGGATCCATACTAGTTAGCAAATATAAGGACTTGATTATTTTGTGACTTCAAGTATGAAAAACCGTAACAACAAAATAAAGCACCATTCCTGTTCAGGAAAATGATCTTGTAGGGATGTAGCATCATTTAACTTCAGGTCCCATTTATTCTGTTCTGTAGAGAGATGGAGAAATATGTTTGATGTTTCTGGACCATGTTAATCATTAGAAGGGCACTGTTAGCAGATGGACAACTGCCTTGAGGTTCTTCAAAGGCAGGTAGAACATTCTACACATTTGTAAAAGTAGTATGTCATGCTCCAACTGGGCAAATTACTGAGCCTTTGACAGGGTGCCAAATATTATTTGATCATGCAAAAGTACAGTTCAAAATCATTAAGGGGACATGTCTGATGTCAAATACAGAACTAGTTTTATACCTCCCTGTGATCTTAACTATCAGATTCACTTATTTCTGATAAGTCTTAAGGTGAACATAAATTGTAGTTACCTTCCAGTCAATGAAAAACAATTGCTTGATAAGAATTGAAGAAATCTGCATTGAGAAGTCCAAAATCACAGCACTAGTTTGTTAACAATCTCTTGCAAGGTGGCCAAACTCAGTGCAAGCAAATTCTGTAAAACCTCTGTGAGTCTTGTACAAATTTAACATATTCCCCACTCTGCCCAAAAAAATGAAAATAAGTGCTTGTTTCTTGTTCATCCTTGATTTTCCTGTTTGTTATTTATTTATTTATTTATTTATTTATTTATTTATTTATTTATTTGGATTTATATGCCGCCCCATCTCCGAGGAGACTCGGGGTGGCTTACACGCAATGTATAAACAATAAATACATCTTTATCGAATTCTCAATCCAATTATAAAATCAATTAAAATATCCTTAAATTAAAATTCCCAACCCTGCTCAGTCCAGGCCAGCCTGTACAAACAGCCAAGTCTTGAGATCACGGCAGAAGGAGCACAGGTCCGGGGCCAAATGCAGCTCCAGAGGTAGCTGATTCCAAAGGGTGGGTGCCCCCACAGAGAAGGCCCTCCCCCGGGGGACCGCCAACTGACATTGTCTGGCCGAGGGCACCCCCAGGAGGGCCTGCCTATGGGAGCGAACCGGGCGATCGGACCTCGATTCTGGTAGGAGGCGCTCCTGCAAGTACCCCGGACCCGAGCCATGCAGGGCTTTATAGGTTAATACCAGCACCTTGAATCTAACACGGAGGGCAACCGGCAACCAATGAAGGTCGCGCAGGAGGGGTGTCACATGGGAGAATCGGGCTGCTCCCATCACTGCCTGTGCAGCTGCATTTTGTACCAGCTGAAGCCTCCGTATAGTCCTCAAGGCCAGCCCCAGGTAGAGAGCATTGCAGTAGTCAAGACAGGAGGCAACGAGTGCATGAGTGACCGTGCGTAGGGAATCTCGGTCCAAGTAGGGGCACAACTGGTGCACCAGGGAAACCTGGGCAAAAGCCCTCCTGGCGACGGCTCCCACTTGCTCCTCCATACTGAGCCATTCGTCCAGGAGGACACCCAAGTTGCACGCCTTATCCACAGGGGGCAACACCTCTCCCCCTATGGTCAAAAATGGAATATCTTGAACCCGAGATGCTGGTATGCACAGCCACTCAGTCTTGTCAGGGTTGAGCTGGAGCCTGTTCCTCCCCATCCAGATCCGCACCGCCTCCATTTATTCAAGTTATAACTTGAATAAAACCGTCCTTTCATTTTATTAAATTCAAATTCATTGAAAACATCGCTAATGTTCTAACAAAAACATCTCAGTTTGCAGAAAAGAATTTCTAAGAGCTTTGGTATAATTCAATATGGGTGCAATATGCTGATTCTGTAAACTGCTTAGAGAGGGCTATAAAACACTATGAAGCGCTATATAAGTCTAAGTGCTATTGCTATTCAAACTAGACCCAAAATCTGTCAGTTAGTTTTGCAAGGGCTGCGTATGTGTGATTGCATGTGAGTGTGTGAAAAGGAAGACAGGGAATTCCATTTCTGTGGGGATTTTGGCTGGCGTAAAGATAAAATTATCTTTTTTTTCTTTTTCTTTTTCTTAACAAGATAAAACAGCTTTGCCACCTTTTAAAGTGCTTTCAACAGCCTGCCAGCACTCCCTTTTGAAATTTGGGACAAAACACCTAAAGGGAATAATGTTATGTCACAACTTGATATTATTCGTGGTACCACAGCTATCTTTAAAAAAAAAAACTTCTCATGCTTTATTTATTTATTGGATGTAATTTCTGCCCAAAGTGTAACTTATCGTAGTATTTGTAATGATGCTATCTCAGGATGCAGTATTGTTACCTTGCAGTATTGTGTCTCCAATTTCAAGAGGATACTCCAGATGGCTGAGTACCTTCACCTAAGGAAATAATAAAGCTGTTTTTCTTCTTCGGTTTAAAAAGAAGAAAGAGAAGCTGCAGCTGCTTCATCTTTAAAGATATATTTACCTCCCAATGAACATACCATAATTTTATTTCTGGGAGGTAAATCCAATTTTCAATGGGACATTCTGCTTCACCACTGCCTCCTCACTTTATCAGGGATTGTGGGGCAAAACTTGGTACAAAAGAAGCAAATTACTAAATGAATATACTCATGAGAAAACTTCACAAGATCTGTTGATATCTTACAACAATCAGCTGACTTCTTCACCTGACTTTGAAAAACTCTAATACTTGCTTAGGAATCCACTACGAGATCCCATAGCTGTAAGATAGACAGGTAAACTGGGAGGAGTGGGGAAATGAAATTAACAGGCCGTTAATGTCCCATGCAAGAAGAACAGTCTTGTGATACCTTAAAGCAGGGTGTCAAACTCATGTCATCATGGCAGCATCACGGATGCATCGGGACTTCCCCCCCTTCATTAAACCTGATGTGGGCATGGCCAGTGTCATGCCCTTGTTGGAATCTGATTCAGAGGGGGAGGCTGAGCAGCTGACAGGGAATGGGAGTGTAGCTCCGTTGGCTGTGGAAGAAACTGGGGAAGGGCAAAAGCTGGCTGGGCAGAGCAGGGAAGAGGTAGAGCAAGGGAGAGGGAATTCAGAGGAAGACCCGGGCCCACCCCCTCTTCATCCTAGGGCATGCAGGGAGGAATGGAGAAGGGAGCAATGTGAGTTGCATGGCTTACAGGGGAGGAAAGGGCCCCAATTCCCTTCATTAGCTGCAGCTGAGAACACAGTGTTTAAAAAGAGAGGCTGCGCACAGCAAATTTGTTGGGAGCAAATCGTGAATTATCTGGCATCATTGAGGCTTATCTGGGTTCCTGGCGTCTTCCCAACTGTGTGTGTTTTGCTGGGCTTTCAAGTCTGCAATTCCTTCTCCTGCCCTGTCAAGTTAATTACTGCAGCATGGTTTGTGTGGATTTTTATTTACAGTTTGTATGTACTTCGTTTTCGGACTGAATTTCCTCCACTTAAAGACTGTTCTTGGGAGAGTTTTTTCTCCAGCCGAAGGTAACTTGGACGTTGGGCGCAAAGTTGGAGGTATTAAAGGGACACTTCTTGCTTATTTGACTGTGTTGCCTTTGTGCCATGCTCCGGGTCATCACAGCCAGCATGTGACACATCCAGCCTGCGGGCTGGGAGTTTGACAGCCCTGCCTTAAAGTTTCATAAATTTATTAGATAAGTGTTTGTGGTTATCCCCTTCATCAAGTTTAATGGAGTATTAAGGAAGGAAATATACTGTAAATATATTCTGTTCTTGGGTGAGAGGAAGGAGCTATTGGTAAAAAGAGGTCTGAGAGAATGATAATCATCTATGTAGTAGCTGTGTAAAAACAGTTGGTACAAAACAGAAAATCTTGCATGGGTTAGCTGGTTAATATATACAGTGATTAGAAACCTTGGTCCTTCCTTAATCCAATGGTAGTAAATCTCTTTAACAACTTCTGAAATGTTGAATGTAAAAATAAATGTGGGAATTCTTCATGCTTCCCAGACAATATATTTATTTATTTATTTATTTATATTTGAACTTGTATGCCGCCCCATCTCCGAAGACTCGGGGCCTCACAACTAAAAACACAGAACAATAAATATTTAAAAAAACATTAAACCAAACAAGCCCAAATATAAAACACGACAATAAAAATACATTAAAAAACCCATCCCTCCCCCGGGGAAGGGTCACAGCCCGGGTTGGTCAAACAACCAGGTCTTTAATTCGTGGCGGAAGGTGCGGAGATCAGGGGCCAGACGGAGCTCCAGAGGCAGTTGATTCCAGAGATCGGGGACGCGACAGAGAAGGCTCGTCGGGGAAGCACCAGCCGGCATTGACCCGCCGATGGAACCCCGAGGAGTCCTTGCCTATGAGCCCGCACAGGGCGGCCGGCACTAGCTATTGGAAGAAGATGCTCCCTCAAATATTGGGGACCCATGTCATGTAGGACTTTGAATGTCAAAACTAAAACCTTGAATCTCACCCGGAGCGCAATCGGCAGCCAATGCAGGCCATGCAGGAGGGGGGTAACATGGGAGAACCGGGTAACTCCCATCACCACCCGCGCGGCCGCATTCTGCACCAGTTGCAATCTCCGGATGGTATGCAAGGGCAGTCCCAAATAGAGAGCGTTGCAGTAGTCGAGTCTCGAGATGACAAGGGCATGAGTAACTGCGTAGGGCGTCCCGGTCCAGAAAAGGGCGAAGTTGTCGAACAAGATGGAGCTGGGCAAAGGCCCCCCTGGCGACGGCCCCCACCTGCTCCTCCAACCGGAGCCGTGCATCCAGGAGGACCCCCAGATTCTGCGCCCTATCCACAGGGGGTAACACCTCCCCCCCTATGGCCAAGGATGGACAGTCCTGACTGGGCCGAGACGCCGATACGCAAAGCCACTCAGTCTTGGCCGGGTTGAGTCGGAGCATGTTCCTACTCATCCAGATCCGTACCGCATCCAAACACTGGGACATCAAGGAGAGGGCATCACTGATCTGGCCTGGGGTGGAAAGGTACAGCTGAGTATCATCAGCGTACTGATGGAATTTCACCCCAAAACCACAGATGATCTCACCCAGCGGTTTCATGTAGATATTAAATAAGAGAGGGGAAAGGACCGACCCCTGCGGACCCCACAGAGAGAGCCCTCGAGGGTCGACCGAACCCCTCCCACAAACACCGATTGCGACCGCCCCGAGAGGTAGGAGGAGAACCACTGAAGAACAGTGCCCCCCACTATTGTTGATCTCACTATTATCAGCGCCAAGTGAGCAGTGGCGGAGTGGTCTAGGGGGTGGTGATATAACTATCCTCCCCGTTCCATGGTCAGACCACTATCTCCTGTGGCTGGTCTCCCGCCAAGCCACCCCACACCGCTGGGATGAGGAGCCACCTAGATGGTTCCGCCCCAGACGCCTGATGGACCCTGACAGGTTCCAGGCAGAACTGGGGTTTTTTCCTGCATCCCTTACTCACAGTCCTGCCAAGACCCTCGTGGCTGCCTGGCAACAGTCGGCTGCGGGGGCTCTCAACAGGGTTGTTCCCATGCATCCCCTTACTCGACGCGGATCCCGCTCAGCTCCCTGGTATACCGAGGAGCTCCGGGAAATGAAGCGTCGCAGAAGGGGACTAGAGAGCAGGTGGAGGGTGACTCGCTCTGAATCTGACCGAGCCCAGCTAAGAGCCCATGTTAGGACTTACCTGGCAGCTATGAGGGTGGCGAGGAGATCCTACTTCTCCGCCCTCATAGCGTCCGCAGATAATCGCCCAGCCGCCCTGTTTGGGGTTACCTGCTCCCTCCTTCAATTGGGGGGTGGTGGTGGACCCGTTGCAGGGCAGAGCTGAGGAATTTAGTCAGTATCTGCAGGACAAGATCGCTCAGATCCGGGAGGGGTTACATGTGGATTGCCAGTGGTCTGAGGGGGGGAATGCGAGTGTTTTGGCCAATGTGATCTGGGCTGAATTTGATCCTGTTTCTGAGGATGAAGTGGACAGGATTATGCGGCAGCTGAGTTCCACCACATGTTTATTGGACCCGTGCCCTTCCTGGTTGGTTTATGCCTCCAGGGAGGTCACGTGCGGCTGGCTCTGGGCAGTGGTCAACGCTTCATTGAGGGAGGGGTTATTCCCCGCCGCTTTGAAAGAGGTGGTGGTGAGGCCCCTCCTGAAGAAGCCTGCCCTTGACCCAGCCGTGTTGAACAACTTTCGTCCGTCTCCAACCTTGCTTTTAGCGAAGGTTGTTGAGAGTGTGGTGGCTCAGCAATTGCCACTTTTCCTGGAGGAAGCGGACTACCTGGATCCGTACCAATCGGGCTTCCGGTCTGGGTACAGCACGGAGACAGCATTGGTCGCGCTGATTGATGATCTCACTAGGGCACGGGACAGGGGCTCGTCCTCTGTCCTGGTCCTGTTAGATCTCTCAGCGGCTTTCGATACCATCAACCATGGTATCCTATTGCGATGTCTCCGGGGGCTGGGAGTGGGAGGCACTGTTTTACAGTGGTTCTCCTCCTACCTCTCGGGACGTTCACAAACAGTGTTGGCAGGGGGGCAGAGGTCGACTCCAAAGCACCTCACTTGTGGGGTGCCGCAGGGTTCGGTCCTCTCACCCCTCCTGTTCAACATTTATATGAAGCCGCTGGGCGAGATCATCCGTGGCTTTGGAGTGAGTTATCATCAGTATGCTGATGATACTCAGCTATACATTTCCACCCCAGGCCACATCAGTGATGCTCTCTCCGTGATGTCCCGTTGTCTGGCAGCGTGCGGATCTGGATGGACAGGAACATGCTTCGACTCAACCCGCCAAGACAGAGTGGCTGTCCATACCGACATCCCGGTCCAGTTTTGAGATACCATCTTTGCTCATGGGGGAGGAGGTGTTGCCCCCCGTGGACAGGGCACGGAATCTGTGGGCCTCCTGGACTCACGGCTCAAATTAGAGGAGCAGGTGGGAGCCGTGCCAGGGGTGCCTTTGCCCAGATCCGGCTGGTTCACCAGTTACGCCCATTCCTGGACCGAGATGCCCTGCGCACAGTCACTCAGGCTCTCGTTATTTCCCGCCTCGACTACTGCAATGCTCTCTACCTTGGACTGCCTTTGCGTACCACTCGGAGGCTTCAGCTGGTGCAGAATGCGGCCGCGCGGGTTGTGATGGGAGCTTCCCGATACTCCCATGTTACACCCCTCCTGCACGGCCTGCATTGGCTTCCGGTTGCCCTCCGGGTGAGATTCAAGGTCTTGGTATTAACATTTAAAGTCCAACAGGGCATGGGTCCAGGTTATTTACGGGAACGGCTTCTCCCAGCATCTAATGCCAACTGCCCTGTGGGCGCACAGGCAGGGTCTCTGGGTGCCTCTGCGACACAATGTCGCTTGGCGGCGACCCGGGAGAGGGCCTATTCTGTGGCAGCTCCCACTTTGTGGAATCTTCTTCCGCTTGAGCCCGCTTGGCTCCCGATCTTCGCTCCTTCCGCCATGATTTGAAAACCTGGCTCTTCCTACAATCTGGGTTGTGCTGACTCTCCTGGGTTGGGGTTATCTAATTGGGGTTTTAAACGTTAATTCGCTTAAATGTTTAATATCTTTTAATTAATTTAATTTATTCACTATTGTATTTTAATTGTAAGCCCCGAGTCTTCGGGAGAGGAGTCTTAAGTCGATAAATAAATAAATAAATAAATAAATAATAAATAAAGGAATTACAAAGAACACTGTATGTTATTTGTAATTTGTAACATTATGAAGTATTTAACTATTCATGTCCTCCATGTCTCACCAACCTTCTGGCCAACTTCTGGCTTTCTTTTTAACTGTATATCTCCTGACTGCCATTTGACTGACCTATGCCTGCTTTTCTCTTCCAAGCTATTAGCATTCTGAGATATCTTAATATAATATTTTATTATGTTATTGTTCATGGGAAAGCACATATGGTTTCTTCCCTTCTCTATCCTCCCAACCACCTTAGGAAGTAGAGAAGCAGAGGGACATGGAAAGTGGTTCAAGTTCTAAGCAAAACAGCTGAGCAAAACAGGAATTCAGGTCTTGGTAATCTAATTATAAGCTATAGCCATTGCAAACTAATTGCTATGTTACATTTTATTATATGTATTTTCAAAAACATGTAAACTAGGATTGTCTAGCTCTTTGAAACATCAGAATAAATATTTCTCCAAATATTAGAGTGATATGATATGAATCATAAAAAAAGACGGATATAATTGCAGAGTTGGGAGAAATTGCCAAGTTATCTAGTCTAAGCCTTGTTCATTCCAAAGCAACTTTGGCAAGGTAACCATTACAACTGCTTGAAAATCTCTAATTGAAAACAAAGTTCTTTTAAAAATTAAGCAAGATTCTTTTCTTTAAGATTTGATTTCACTGGTTTGGAGTCAACTTCTAGAACAGGGGTGTCAAACTTGCATCATCGCAGCATTGTCATGTGACGTATCATGACCTTTTTCCCCTTCCCTAAACCAGACGTGGGCGTGGCCAGCGCGTGACGCATCCGGCCTGCGGGTTGACAGCCCTGTTCTAGAATAGATAATAACAATAACAACAACAACAAAAATAATGATGTCCTATCACTTACATGGGATCCTTGAAGATAGCTATGTTATTGACTCATATATTTACAAATCATTCATACCTGATTTTGTAGCATTACAATAAATCAAAATGTTTCTTCTTTTTAAAACCTACCTCAAAATTTCACAAACATATTTTTGGGCAGTAATGACCACAATGAAAATTCCAAAGAGAAATAATTTAAAATAAAAGAATTCTGCTCACTATAACTGATGTCATTTTGAGGACGCTACCCATGTGTCTTCAACAAAGGGGTTTATATCTTTAATAGGGGAAACTCAGCACACTAAATACAGAAACACTAACAATCTTTCAAGAATTCTCCAGAGACCAACTTAATAGAATCACACATTTCTTCTGGATGATGAAAGTACATTACAGACTGATAAAAGGCAATCACTGTTCATTTTACAAGTCTCTGCTGATGAACGATTTATTAGATGCTCAGAAAAATTGGAGTGGAAAAAGAGAAACTGGCAACTCTACACTCCATCAAACCATGATGGATTCATTCTGTTCCAACAATTACCAGGATTTAACATACAGAGTTATTCTGTGCTAATTGGTATTGCTTTCTATTCTCAAGGAGAATGTAGTGATCCTACTACTATCACTCAGAAAAGAAAAAGGAATTTATACATTGGATAATGCAGAATGGGGGAGGAAGGAGAATGCAAGAAACAGGATGCATAGGAATGCCATAAAACTGATACTGCCTCTGTTATTAAATGAACTGAGTAGAATTCCAGGATTTTGGAACTATTGTGTCCAAACTGAACCTATATATAGTCCTTCTTATAAGTAAATCTTGCAGTCTGAGTAGTTTATTGCAGAGTCAGAGGGCAAAGGATTTTTAACTTTTAACAATAACATTTCTGTACCTACAATTAACCCACCACCCTGCTAGAATTAAATGTTTAGATCAGTTTTCCCCAGACTAGTTCCTTTCAAATGTGCTGGCCAACACCACCAGACAGCATTTCTTTAAAAACATTATCTAGACATAGAGATGAGTTAGTCAACTGCCTAAAATACTTCCAGTTCTACTACTCTAATCTTCCCAAATGTCCATGCAAACTTGAAATATTTCCACCAGTAAAAACATTTTTCCTACTACTTCTGTGCATTTTAAAGTATATGAAGATAGTTCATAAATAATTGTTTCTCTGGCATCCACACCCCATATTTTGATCAGTAGCTGATTTATGATCATTGAATCCTGTCTTCCTGAGTCTAGATTAGCTCACTCCTTGATATTATTCAGTTCTTAAATGCTAGCAAGCAATTGTTATGAGGAAACTGACAAAGATGGCAATTCCTGTTCTCAACAAGTTTGTCATCCTTCTACTTTGCAAGTTGTTGGTTTCCCAGCACTCAGGTTTTTTTAAATGACTTCAAGCAATGGTTGAAATTGGGAGAATTTGATTACTCCTTTCACCGCAAGATAAAATGTTTATTAATTAAAGAAATCCCATGAAGTCAACCAACGCAAGAGTTTGGCAACCTAAATAGCTGGTGGCTGGACTTTAGGCTTGCAGGATCCAGTTTGTTTGTTCGCAGAACTCTAAATCTGTCAACAAGAACCTAGTTCAAAAGATATACCACAAGGGATTTTCCCTACAGGTGAGTTTAAGCGCTATCCTCCCAGATCTGAGTCAGCAAAACCATGCCAGCATGAAATTTGCTGACCCTCTTACTGATCCCTATCCTGCCTCTATGGGCTCAGTTCTGATTCACTGCTGAATGGCGCTGTCTTGATTTTGTTTCCTCCAGATTTGCTATTCTCCGTTTTTGTATGTGACTACATAACTACCAATCACAGAACTGCAGCAGGTCTGATTGCAGGGATCTGCCAATCATATCTAAACTTCTTTCTATGCTTTTTTTCTACCACCTACCCTCCTATTATAATCTGAGCTGAATAGACCTTTAAAAATATAAAACAGGAAAAATACTTTTCACCTCTATCTATCTATCTATCTATCTCATCTATCTATCATATCTATCTATCTATCTATCAATCATCTATCATCTATCTATCTATCATCTATCTATCTATTATCATCTATCTATCATCTATCACCTATCAATCATCTATCTATCTATCTATCTACCATCTATCATCTATCTATCTATCTATCATCTATCTATCTATCTATCTCTGTATCTCTATCTATCATCTCTCTCTAACACACACACACACCTCTCTCTCTCATCTCTCTCTCATCTGTGTGTGTGTGTGTGTGTGTGTGTAAAAATGGGATGTTAGTGATGTTTCAGCCTTGTTTTTATTTGATTAGATGAGATGGCTACAGAGTTAAACTCAGATTGGAAAGTTTCATGTGAGAAAGAAAACTGACCCTCCACCATCCCGACAACTCAAATCCAACTTTTAATCACTTCATTACACCGGTGGCTTATGAAGCGGATTTTATTCCTCTCTCTGCCTTTGCTTCAAGGGATGGTAAAGACTCCCTGACTCTTTTTTACAGAGCAGAGATAAGCTAATAACAACATGGTGTACAAAATGGAAAACATGTTTTGTTTTGAGCTCAGAAAATAATGCTACTGGAGCCTGTATTGCAATGTTGCAACAAAGCAACATTCAAACAGCTTGAGTGTTTCATAGTCCATCAGAGCAGTTGAAAAATTCCATAGGAAACAATGCAAACTTGAGGCAAGTCTATTGCTCTCTTGTTTTTTACCCAAGTATCAAGAGTAGATGGGGATAACTATTAAACTCCCAGCTCGCAAAAAGAAAGACAATGGTATGATTTTAAGAGAACAATTTTAAAATATTAAAAATCCTCTGAAATAAATTTTATTGAAACAGAGATTTAAAACTCCCTTTCCTGTTATCAACAGGATTTCATTTTGTTTAGTAAAAAGCTGAAGTGCTCAACCAACACATTAACAAGGAAAAGCTAATTTATCTCACAATGTCC
>SOZL01000870.1:2827-21505 GCA_009733165.1 Naja naja | reverse complement strand
GACTGATCATGGAGACCAATTGAAGAGATGCTGCCTAGAGAGATAAGAGGGAGCTAAGCCCACAGCTACACTATTGACTGTAAAGGTGAGGGCAAGAGAGTTGTAAGGTAGTCCTCAACTTACAACCATTCATTTAGTGAAGTATTTGAAATTACAATGACACTGAAAAAGGTGAGTTATGACTGTTTTTTTACAGTTGCAACTACTGTAGCATTCTCATGGTCATATGATCAAAATCCAGCCACTTCACAACTGACATGTATTTAATATTGTAGCAGTGTCCCAGGCGGTGGTGGTATTCAAATTTTTTTACTACTGGTTCTGTGGGCATGACTTGGTGGGCGAGGTGTGGTTTGGTGTGGCTTGGTGGGCGTGGTGTGGCGTGGTAGGCATGGTATGGCTTGGTGGGCATGGCAGGGGAAGAATACTGTAAAATGCCCATTTCCACCCCACTCCAGGAGAAGGTTACTCCAAAATCCCATTCCCTCCCTGTTAAGTTTGCATGAAGAGTCAGACGCGAGGAATTCCAGCAAAAGACTTTATTAATGACAACAGCTCGAATGGACCCGTCCGGTAAGGCTAATACGGCTGCTTCTTATAGCCGGCAGCCGTAGCTGCTAGCCAATGGGAGTGCAGGGTTTCTTCCCGCACTATTTAAACCAATACCATTTGACATTTTACAAGACCAATTCAAATAAACCAATAACATTTAAACCTACATACATAACACCCCCCCCACTAGGTTAGTTCCTCCATACCAAACCCCAACCTATCTAATGTATTCCTTTAAATAGGTGGGGCTCTACGTGTAGCGTTGAGACCTTCGTGGTTCAGAATCTTTGTGTTCTCACCCAGTGAGAGGGGAAATGTGTCTGCTGACATTTCCCTGTTAGGACTTCCTGTGAAAGAAGACCCTGTTAGACTGTTAGAATCTGGTCTCTCTCCCAACCCCCTCTCCATTCCAATGTCCATCACACCCAAATCTGGTAGTGATGTACAATCTTCCACTTCTAAGGATGGATCTAGGCATTGTGACAGGGTTGGATGGTTCCTGTCGTAATGACTCTACTTCTAAGGATGGATCTTGGCATTGTGCAGGGTTCGGGATGGTCCTCCGACTGGCTCTTTACACAAGGGGTTGATTCCTGTTTGCTGATATTCCTCCTGTTCCTCCCCTTCCCCCTAGAAGAGAGACATCAGGTGAGGGACCTAGAGAGAGACAGGGGCGATGTTCCTGAGTGAACCGGGATCTAAGTTGTCAATGTGCCTGCTCCAGAGGAGGCCATCCTCTGTTTGAACCCTGTAAGAAAGAGGGCCAGTGATGTGAGTTATTTCAGCAGGAATCCACAAAGGTTCACCTGTAGGTCCTTAGCATAACAGAATCTCCCACACTGAAAGAACTAACTTTGGAAGTGGAATCCAGTGGTGTATTGGGTGCATAAGTGGGATGAAGTCGGTCAAGGGAAGACCTAAGTTTCCTGCCCATTAACAACTCTGCTGGGGACAAGTTAGTTGATGGGCTAGGAGTGATGTGCTGAACACTAAGAAGCTTTTCAAGCTTCTCAGAGATGTCCCCAGGACCCAGCTGCTGAAGCTTTTTCTTTGGTAAAGCGTACCATACGTTCAGCCCGGCCGTTGGCCGAAGGGTGCCCAGGGCTGTAAGGGCATGTCTGATGCCCTGTTGAGCTAGAAAGGATTCAAAAATGTTAGACGTGAATTGAGGGCCATTGTCAGAGACAAGGACATCTGGTAACCCATGGGTTACAAAGAGCTTTTGAGCTGCTGGTAACAGCCTCAGTAGTAGTAGAAGTCATGAGAATAACCTCTAGCCATTTGGGTATGCATCAACAATTACTAGAGACGTGTGCCCTCTTGTAGGACCTGCAAAATCAATGTGGATTCTAGACCATGCCCCTAGACATTCCCATTCCTGTGTGGGGGCGTGAGGGGGGCAGGCCTGACTACCTGGCAATTGTGGGACAAGATGACCCCAGTTTTCAACCATTTTGTCAATACCTGGCCACCATACATAACTCCTGGCCAAACCTTTCATCCTTACAATCCAGGATGACCCCATGTAACATTTCCAAACCTCCTTTGCAGTTTTGCAGAATAACCACCCTGTTACCCCACAAAATACATCCTCTTAATACAGATACATTCAGTTTGCCTGGATTTGAAAGGTTGAGCAAAGTAGGTAGATCTTGAAGAGGCAAACCTTTCTTAATCCAGCCCATAACAGGTGCCAACAAGCATCTTTGGCAGATTCTCTGGCAATCTCAGCAGCATGGACTGGAAGCTTAGCAACGTCTCCAGGAAAAGGTGTGGTCTCAAGTTCACAGTCTTCCTTGTGGCAAGGTAGTGGGCAACGACTCAGTGCATCAGCATGTCCAATTCCTTGCCAGTCCTGTGAATCAGTTTGTAGGAGTAGGCTGCAAGAAATTCAGTCCACCTCAGCATTCTTGGTGACAGGATAATAGGTGTAGTTGTCCTCCGCCACGATGCCAAGCAAAGGTTTGTGATCTGTAACAATGGTGAATGACCTGCCATACAATATTCATGAAATTTCTTACAGCTGCTACAACTGCTAAAGCCTCCTTTGTCCATTTGGCTGTAGTTCCTCTCTGCTTTGGACAGCGTGCGAGAGTAGAATGCAATGGGGCTTCCGGCCATTGGGAAGCCTATGCTCAAAACCCCTCCCACTCCAAAAGGGATGCATCACAGTCAGAACAACAGGTAATTCTCAGAGAATTGAATCAACACACAGCATCAGACGTGATTAGTCTCTTAATACTGTTAAATGCTGACTGTTCCTTCCGCCCCCAGATCCAAGCAGCCTTCTTATCAAGTAAACGATGTAAGGGTTCAGCAATAGATGCTTTGTGAGGTAGAAACATGTGATAAAGTTAATAAGGCCAAGGAAGGCTTGCAGATCTGACTTGCAACGAGGTTTAGGGCTTCCTTGATCGCTTTAACCTTGGCATCAGGGGGTGGATGCCTGTTTATCAATCATGTACCCCAGAATTCAACTCTGTCTGTTTTGAGAGTGCATTTGTCTTCCTTGACTTTCAAACCTGCTTTCTGAATCTGGTAAGGACTTCTCTGAGTCTCTCTTGAAGCTGAGTGTCATTTTCAGCAGAGATTAACACATCATCAAAATAAGGCACTACCCTGGCAGTCCTGCAACATTCTTTCCATAAGACTTTGAAAAATGCCAGGTGCCAACTTACTCCAAATTGTAGTCTTTTACATTTGAAGGCACTCTATGAGTCACAATTGTTTGTGCCTCTGCAGTGGCATCATCAACTGTTAATTGTTGATATGCCTGAGCTAAGTCCAGTTTAGCAAATACTGTACCCCCCCAAGGAATGGAGCAGATGATGCACAACAGGTACAGGGTATGCGCTCTGCTGCAGCGCATGGTTAAGTGTCCCCTTGTAGTCACCACAGATTCTCACTGACCCATCAGCCTTGACTGGTGTGACTATGGGTGTTTCCCATCTGGAGTGGTCAGTAGGTTCCAAAACCCCTTGATGAGCTTATCTAATTGTGCATCAATTTTTTCCTTTAAAGCAAATGGAACCCTCCTGGGCTTTAAACGAATTGGGGCACCTTGGGGTCTAAACTGAAAGCAATAGGGGTCCCCATATACTTGCCCAGTCCTTCGCTGAAGACCTCTGGAAACTCAGACTTCAAGGACTCTTCCCAGTCAGAACTGCTCACGTGATGGATGCCAGTCACCTCGATGCCAAGTGGCTTGAACCACTCAAGTCCCAGCAAACTTGGGCGATCCTTGTCCACGATGGTCAGTGGCAAACGTTTGGTGTGGCCTTTAAACTGCACGTTGAATTCCCTCGCTCCAACTACTGGAATCTTGTTCCTTGGTAGTCTTTGAGGGTCAGTGCTTGCTTCTGGAAATGTTTTTCTGAATTCTTGGAAAGAGTCTGTGTATAGTGTCCCATGACACCATAGATAAATAAGAGCCTGAGTCCACTTCCATGTGGCACGGTCTCCCTTCAATAAACACCTTCACATGTACTTTTCTGCTATTTAAATGTGAAGACTGACCAATGGATATTGTTTGGTGAGTTTCACTCTTGCCATTTGCTTTTGGATTTCGCCCCATTTTTCCAATTAAATTGTTGGGCTTAAAATCTTCCTCAGGAAATTTCTTCCTGAATGGTGGAGTTCTGGATGATTTGCAGACTCTGGCTATATGGCCCCGTTTCACAACGTAGGCAAATGGAGTCAAAGAACTTGCATTCAGTGCGGGGTGGCCCCCCCACAGCCTCTGCAAACGAATCCTTGCCTGTTTTTCTCAGAGTCTTTTCTTTTCTTCTCCATTCTGAGCTTAAAAATCCCTCTTCTTCCTCACTGCTATCCGAATCAGAGTCTATTTGTTTGCAATGAGTTGTTGAGGATTTTTCCCCATCAGAATGGCTTGAGGCCTGGCTCGAGGCCTTGTTAATCTTTTTCATGGCGCAGCTGAGGACTTGGTGGCTTCTGCTGAAACAGCCTCTTCAATAGCCTCTTTAAGCGTGATTTTTGGTTTCATTAACAGTTTGCTTTGTAAGATCTTATCTTTAAGGCCCAAACAAACCGATCACATGGCCTCTTCTACGTTGGTAAAGTCACAAGCACCCCAATGTCCCTTAAGCTTGCCACGGTCATTAACACTCTCGCTATCCCCTTGATCCCGACGGTAAAATTCGTGTCTCTTAATGAGGCACGATACTTGTGGGGCGTAATGGGCTCTTAAAAGTCTTTCTAATTCGGGCCATTCTATTACCTTCAATTCTGCTGCTCCCGCCAACGCCTTCGCCATTTTGAAGACTGCCGGACCGCAGTGTGTGAGAAAGACCGCCCTCTTCCGTCTCTCGGGATGCCGGCGAGATCGTTCCCTTCCAGGAACATGTGGAACCGGTCTGCATACGATTCCCAGTCTTCCGTGCCGGATCGAACGGTGCTGGGGGGTTCAGCGCAGCCATCTCGCTCAGTTGCTTGTTCGTCGCGCGTCTCTCTTCAGGAAATCCCACCCTCGTCGCCAGTGTTAAGTTTGCATGAAGAGTCAGACGCGAGGAATTCCAGCAAAAGACTTTATTAATGACAACAGCTCGAATGGACCCATCCGGGTAAGGCTACGGCTGCTTCTTATAGCCGGCAGCCGTAGCTGCTAGCCAATGGGAGTGCAGGGTTTCTTCCCGCACTATTTAAACCAATACCATTTGACATTTTACAAGACCAATTCAAATAAACCAATAACATTTAAACCTACATACATAACACTCCCCACTCCACTAACCTGCTTTCCAACTCTGTTCTCCTGTGCAGGGCAACCAAAGAAGACCTAGCCAATCAGCTGGGACTCAGGAGGCAGAGAATAGATGGGAGTGGAGCCAGTCAGAGGTGGTATTTACCATGAACTACTCAAAATTTCCGCTACAGGTTCATGGTATGGCCATTCCTGTATGCTCTACATGTTAAAGCTGGTAGATACCATTGCTGGTGCATTTCTCCTCGTTTCTCCAGCGAGAAAATAGCAAATATGTGTTGTTTATATTTCTTGCCTTATAGGAGGGGAGTTACGTTTATGTATATCTTGGTCTTCCTGACACGGACCTAGTATAAGCCAAAGATATATAAGGGAAAGAGGAATACTCTTGAATTAAATCTCATGAGAAAATTGTCAATTAGGAGGAGAATTAAAGAGGCTGGTGTACTCTGAGAAAGCTAAAATTTTAACTAGACATACTATGTATCAGGAGCAGAAGAAATGCCATTTTCTATGGGAAAATGGAGCACCCTATTTCAATTTCCTTGCCATGAGAATCATCATCAGAAATAGCAGAGGACATATAGAAATAAGACTAGGGGGTGACATGATACCAATGTTCCAATGTTTGAGAGGTTGCCACGAAGAAGAAGAAGGGAGTCACCCTATTCTCCAAAGGACCTTAGGGCAAGACAAGAAGTAGCAGATGAAAACTAATAAAGAAGAGATCCAACATAGAACTAAGGAGAAATTTCCTGACAGGCAAGAACAATGAATCAATGGAGCAGGTTGCCTTCAGAAACTGGAGGTGCTTCATCACTAGAAGTTTTAAGAAGAGATTGCACAGTCTTTTGTCTGGAATGGCTTGACATTCCAATTCTCTTATTCTACTATACCTGCTCCAGTGGTGGGATTCAAAAAATTTTACTACTGGTGCTGTAGGTGTGGCTTGTGGGCATGGCAGGGGAAGGATACTGTAAAATCCCCATTCCCTCCCCACCCCACTAATCTGCTTTCCAGCTCCATTCTCCTGTGCAGGGCAACCAAAGAAGACCCAGCCAATCAGCTGGGACTTGGGAGGCAGAGAATAGATGGAGGTGGGGCCAGTCAGAGGTGGTATTTGCTGGTTCTCCAAACTACTCAAAATTTCTGCTACTGGTTCTCCAGAACTGGTCAGAACCTGCTGGATATCACCTCTGCCCTGCTCTCCAAACATGTAAGATTTCAGCTCACAGCTCTCACAACCAATGAAAGCCATTCTGCTAGGTGAACACTAGAGGGCTTTCAGGGCACACATTGGACCAACGTGACTTTTACCTCAATTGCAAAAGTAAGCAATAATATATTTGATCCTACAGCCTTTTGCGTAGAAAGCCAAAACAGAAAGTTAAATTGAAATAAACTAAAGAAAAGCAAATTTGTGATTTTCAAAAAGCAGATCCAAGAAAACATTTTTGATTGACAATTCGGTGGGAGTGGAGAAATAGTGCTCAATGCCAGTGAAGGATTTTAGCAAAGCCATTGAATGGCAAATTATCACATTTTGACAAGTACCAATTTACGAGATTGTCAGTTTGAAATCTTTCAGCTGGAAGACATACAGCTAAAGATGATCCAACTGACCCTTGCAATTCTTTCTTGCTCCCCAAACTCAGAAATATATATGTTAAATTATACATTGTCTGTCTACAGAAATTGGTATTAAGGTAGTTTAGTACAGAGATGGTAATAGGTAGTTGATCAGATGAAGTTCATACAAGATGGATGTTAAGACAGGAAAATATACCTGAATAAAGAAAAATACAACATTGCCCAGTCAAAAATAAATTATAATGTGCATAATACAATCTTAATATTTAAAATCAAATATAGCTAAAACAGAGACCTGGGCTAACATATCCAGTCCAAAATACATAGATGATCAGCAAAAATGTAGAGGATTCTTCCTTTATCTAGCTGTATTATTTTCAGCTTAACAGTAATGACAGCAGTGATACTAGTGTATTAAGCAAAGATATTACTCAAAAATCAATTCCACATGATCAGTGTTTAAGACATTTTTGGATAGGGGTTCTTCTGATCCAGCAAAGGAGAGTAAAAATTCAACCAATACCATTGTTGGCCTACCACTTAGATCATGGCTGGGGAATTCTGGGATTTGAAGTCCACCCATTTGGAAGCTGCCAAAGTTCAGGTACATTTGTTTAAGCCATTCTTCAATGCTTAAGACACTCCTATGCATCTCGAAGTGAAATGATTCATGCTATTCAAAGATTTCATAATGTTGAAGTTGTGCTAAGGACAAAAGGAGAATGTTTTCAAGATGTCAGATTTAATATACAACTTGTGCTTTCCAGCCTTAGAACAAGAGCCAAGGAAATTGCATGACCATAAATAAAATGGAACTGAACTGAAATGGTTTGAAAATCCTTCAAAAAGAAATGTCAAACTATAGCGCCTGGAGAGGAGGGAAGGAATTGAATTAGATATTCAAGAGATAACAACTCTAAATTGAAATCATGGGTGTCCAAAATTACATTGTTGCCAAATTACCTGTGAGATAAAAACAGATTGATGTTGATGTGTGTTTACAGACTGAAGCAATGCATCTTTCCAATCTTTCTTTGAATTTGGAAAAATTTATCATAGACTAAAGAAAAGCCTAAAATAGAGCAATGTTCCAAGCCTCTTGTGCTAAGATCACCATTCAGTTTCATGTGGCTATCAGCGTTCCAGAAAAATTCAACTCCAATTAAAAACTCCCGAGACAGGCATCTTCTCAAAGTTTCCTTTTATTAGAGTAGTATACTGGCACATCTGGGAAAACCTGAGTCTGAGAGTTCAGGGTTTTCTCTTAGTAATTCAAAAGTCCAAAACCAACCCCTGCACCCATCAATCCATCACATGGTCCAATCACCATCCACCCTAGCTAGAAAACATCCCTTCAACCACTCCTTCTTTAGGTGCAGGAACAACATGACCTTGACTCTAAAGAAGAATGCTATTATGCCTACTATATATGCTCCATGCAATTCTCCCCTCCTACTTTCCCAGGCACAGGAATGTGGCAGCATGGAAGCTTCTGATGCTAATATGGCTTCCAAAACTGACAGTGGCATCAAATTGGGCCTTGGTGGCTCAGGCTGTTAAATGCCTGCATTTAAGTTCCAGCTGCCTGTAATTATTGCAGGCTCGAATCCCACCAGGCTCAAGGTCGACTCAGCCTTCCATCCTCTCGGGGTAGGTAAATTGAGGACCCAAGATTGTTGGGGGCAATTAGGTGACTTTGTAAAAATGCCGCTTAGTAATAAGCAGGCATATACAACGGAATGAAGGCTATTGCTGAGCACACTGGGTTGTATCCCAAAAAATTGTAAGCCGCCCTGATTCTTTGGAGAAGGGTGGCATATAAATGTAATTTTTAAAAAAAAATTGTAAATTTTTCAAGAGGTAATAATTTCATGTTCAAAGTCCATTGTGCTAGTTCTGTTTCTCCCCACAGCCAATTTAAGCAGCTAAGACCCCATCTACCTGAAAGACAAATAATATTGTCTATAGAGACCATGCAATGGTTGTTTATATTGCTTCTCTCTTGATGAAGATCTGTTCTACCTTGCTCCAGCTGTATCCAAATCCCAGATACATATCAGATAACTGCTATACTCCACTCCTACCTATGATGGAGAAGATTTGTGGATAACACTTTTATAGCAGCCACAACTCAAAGCAATTTGGAGGGTGGCACCTTTAGCATCTCTCAAGATGAACAACTGTGGTGCCTTTAAAAAAATAGTAGCAATTTTGATTTCTAACAAAATGGTACCTACATAAAATGAGCAATAAAACACTGCTCTCTTTGGAGGTAGGAAGCATCTCAGCAAGAATGTATTCCAAGGTATTATGTCCAGTGCACGTGAGTGAATGAATGATATTATTTGTATAAATACTAGAGATATTTATAAACACTCTCTACTTCCTTGTATCTAATAAGGACAATACCCATTAGAAGTTATGTACTATTTTTTTTTCTTAGAATTCACCTCTAGCTGCCTTTGTTTTGCTGGTAGCAACACACAGCCTGTCTTGCCTGCCATAAGAATGTCACAATCATTAATAAGTAGTGGAGATCAGCATTCGGAATACTCTATTTTTCAGTGTTTCTGGAACAAAATTAAATATTCTGTATTATAAGCACAATCTCTGTGTGTTTATGTGTGTGAGTGTGGGTGTGTTGGCTTATTTATATGTGCACGTGTACATATGCTGTTTTATACACTTTACATCAATAGATTTATACTTTTATTTGATTATTTATATATCAATTTTATTTGATTTATTCATAATTTCTAGATCTTAGCCCATATAATGTTTTCTAATATAGCTTACTCTGATCATGTTAATAGCATTGGTTGTCTCAAGGGGATAATTCTGAAATTAATCCTATCTTGTATATTTTACACCTTCAACTTGCAAAGTTCAAAATAAAAATGAATAAATGAATGTTATATCTATAATTATATCACATATATCTACAACATATCTCTATATCTATAATTGTATCATGTATATCTACATCGTTAATATATCTACATCTATATTTAAAAATCATTCCATGAATCATAATGTCCAATTACACCAAAACTGGTCTTTTTATTGGCTTCCCATGGTATTTAAGAATGAGCTCTAAATAGTCCTTCATCCTGGTGCTTTGGTTTATATGTAGCAAATGTACTTTCCAAAATATTTATGTGCTAACTAAATCTCTCTCTAAACCTGGTCCCTAAATTTCCAAGCAAGTAGTAAAATCCCCTCTTGCCAAGTGCTGGGCCAGGAGAACAGACAATGAGGGCCCACAATCAAGATGGAGAAGCATTTGGTGATCATTCCTATCTCTCAAAAAAGTTAAACATCCCCTAAAATGTATGACATCTTTGGTTTCAATGTTTCCTGAAGGAACCGATAACCCAAACACTCTTACAATATTTCATGTGGCTGCCATATTGGACATGGCTTGTCATGGAACCATAGATAACCAACAACAAAGTAGGATTCTGGCCCACCATCCCTGTTGCTCTCTCCTGACAGCCTTGAAAGTAGAAAAGTAGACAGGAAGGTGGATCCGTACTACTAGCTTTATCTTTATGTAATGTAACATTAACATAATTCTAGGAACAGAATATAAATCTCATACCCATCAGCTTTACAGTCCAAGAAACTAGAGAGAGTCCCTTCTGAGACAATTGCCATTTCCCTCTTCCATCTTAGATTCAGTTGCCTCTTTTCTGTCCATTACCTAGTTTGCAGCTCAGTGATGGTATTCACATTTTTTTACTACTGGTTCTGTGGGCGTGGCTTGGTGGATGTGGCGTGGCTTGGTGGGCACGGCAGGGGAAGGATACTGCAAAATCTCCATTCCCTCCCCACCTCACTAACTGGCTTTCCAGCTCCATTCTCCTGTGTAGGGCAACAAAAGAAGACCCAGCCAATCAGCTGGGACTCAGGAGGCAGAGAAGATATGGGGGCGGGGCCAGTCAGAGGTGGCATTTGCCAGTCCTCCAAACTACTCAAAATTTTCACTACAGTTCTCCAGAACCTGTCAGAACTGGCTGAATACCACTTCTGCTGCAGCTCTTTCCATTGTCTCCAGAGCAGTGGTGGGATTCAAATTTATTTACTAATGGTTCTGTGGACGTGGCTTGGTGGGCGTGGCAGGGGAAGAATACTGTAAAATCTCCAGTCAGAGGTGGTATTTGCTGGTTTTCTGAACTACTCAAAATTTCTGCTCCGGTTTCCAGAACTGGTCAGAACCTGCTGAACAGCACCTCTGCTCCCGAGTACATTCCCACATGCTATTATTGTCCCTAAGCCCTGGAATGTCCCATATTATAATATTATAATATGTCCCATATTATCAGTTTGGGGCAAAAACTGGCAGTTTTCCAAAGTCCTGAAATACAGCCATCCACCATTTTAAATACTCCAGGCCTCAGTGATGACACCCCAAAAAGTATATTATGTAACAGACATGGAATGAAAAAAAATCACTAGAGAAAATCCTATTCCCATAAACTCAAAACAGATGTTTTGCAAAGGTTGCCCAGGTCAGAAAGAATGGTTCTATGGGTTATTAAAACGCTCTTAAGTTAGTGCTTTGGCAGAAAAAGCTACTTCTAAGTCTTTGGCTATTGATCAAGACAGGCACTGCAAACATCTAAGGTCACATTTGGGCACAACTTAGTCAACTAAAGACGCCAAGGATGTACAAATTCTGCTAATTGGTTTGCAACCAGACGAAAAATTTGGAATCTCAACTGAGAATAACTCTGCTCTCTAGGGGATCTCTTTCATTCCTGATTAATGCACCAGCCCTAACAACAGGGACAGTAAAATTAGCAAATTTTAGAAATAGAGGTAGTAGTGTTAGAGTTCAATATGAATTCTATACGTTTTTCTTGAATACATAACAGATTTGGCCTTCATTTTTGAGTAAGAATTAAGGTCAGTATTCAAGAGTTACTTTCCTGATTGGGCACTAGCAAATGCCCAATTTAAAACTCTGTGGTTGTTTTTCAGAGTTCAGGAAAAATGGGGTTCTTTGAAGCTCATCTGCATTACATTTCAGTCCTCTCTGAGAAAATCAACCATCCATAATTCATTACGTGTTTTCTGCAGGTCTCAGAGAGAACCCAGATCCTAGCAACAAGAGTCCTAGCAACGTCTGTGAAAAGAACCAATCTGCTATCAAGCTTTCTGGTGCCACACAGCCAATCAGACCAATCTGAAAATCAGCTTGAAATGTTGTCAGCCATCATTTTGGTAATTCAGCTGCGGGCCTACTTTTTTTAAAAACTAATATGCTAGAAGAGCTTTCACTAATGTGGCTGGGAAGAGACTTGAATGCCTGGCGCATATGTGGAATTATTCAAAGGAGATGTAACAAAAAATAATCATGCAAATATTTCATGTATCTGAATTGTTAGCACCATTGGTAGATTCCCCTTGCTTGCATCTAGGAATATCAATGGAAATAGGGCGGTTCCCTTCTGAGTTAATTTATGGGTGGTTGCCTTTAAACACAGTCGAAATAGTATTATTGCCAATGCAGCTGCTCATAAGATTACTGTGCAGCCTATGTTATATGTAGCGTGTCAGGAAGGACATCAAAAACTTCAGATGGCTGCTGTGAAATGAAGCCCCACCATTTCATGCTTGTTGCAACCCATGTCAAAAGGAGGGAGTGCTTTGGGTATACAATAGGAACTGCAGTTTTTTTTAAACACACACACAGAGAGGGGGGGGGATGAATAATATATTTAAAGTGAGTTGAGCTTTCATCTTATTTAATCTAACTGCTTCATCAGTGTGGTTGAATATACTTGGAAAACAATAATGGGATACTTGCCCAGAAAACAACGTTCTTCTTTCTTTTAGAATCAGAATATAAAACTACATTAGTTGACATTTAAATTGTAAGTGCATCCTTAGACTGTTGAGCAGCTCAAAACTGCCACAATAACCATGTTCCTGCTAAGCAAAATCCAAAAATTATGTGCTTTTGAAATACTTGTCATTTTGAGCCTTTTAATCTATGCTATTTTAATAATTACAATTTTAGTAGCATTTTCCTTGGGGTGCTAATGTTATACTGAACATCATGTGACACAGCATTTGTCCTGAAATGACATTGTTGAGAACAAAGGAGCAAAAATGTATAAGAGTTTGTGTAAACTGTAATTTTAATAATAGAGGAACTATGCAATCAATGGGAAAGATGAAGAGAGAGAGAAAAAGCTTCCTGAAACTTGCTAAATACTCTTTTATAAAATACACTCAGTTGTAAAAACCCCAAAAGATGGTTTCATCCACACTCTTATGTCTTTCTCCAATAGGATTAAAATGCTCTACTGTAATCATGCAATATTATTATTGGTAAAATTCACTGTGATTCTGATTAAATATTTTTTCTACATATTTCTGAAAGTTTATCTTCTCTAAGAAAGTTGAAATAATACTCCAGAGGTTGTTTTCATACCTGTTTTTGGAGATGAAGAAAATCTCGCTATGTATGATGGTATGCTATAAAGGGGTTGGGGGAGAATTTATAAATCTTTCTGTATGGCTTTATCTTTTATCACATATTTTGGAGGAAATGAAATCATCTTTACCTGAACATTATCACTTCAAGAAAGATACTAAAGGTTATCTTACTGATTGATTTGGGTCACAGACTAAAAGTCTTCCTTAAATTCTACTCCAGCATCCACATTTCTCCCTACAATCAAAACAGAAATTTAAAAATTGACTGAGGATGTTTCAAAATATATTTTAGGTCTGTCTGGTCTATTCTGAACTTTCCAGATGATGCATAAATTGATCAGAGCCCTAAAACCATCAAAGAATGATTCTTTTTTTTTCAATTTTCCCTTACATATTTCATAAAATATGTGCTTTTTCAAGCAGGGACTTTTTAGATGCCATAGATGAAAAGAAATTGCCAAGTACTTTGCCACATCACAAGAAAGGCAGTGGGTTCCAGATATAATCATCTGTGTCCAAATAGAAATATTTATTAGGAATTGGGAGATGAGAGTGTGTGCGCATTTAGCATCCTCAGCTGGTTTCAGATGAAAACATTTGCACCACCTGGTTATAAAAGCAAACTTAGGAGCTTGACTATGAAAGCCTAATTACTCTCTATAAGCAACATTTACATTTTATTTTCCTATTAGGGTATCTGCATTTGGAAATTGCATATTTTGGATGCAATTAGACACTAATGAAATGGGGGATTTTATACGTCAGCCCATGACTGTTCATTAAGCTAATCTAATGAACCCTTTGGTATCTACAGTTTAAAATAAGAAATTGCCTCATCAGATGGTTAAAGTAGCCTCATATCTCTGTCCTTAACTTTGACAGCTTCTGGGCTCTCTAATGAGCTAGCAGAATCGCATGACTTAAGCTAACAAATTTCTTATCCTTGTAGGCTGCTAAAAAGTTTTCTAGAAGAAGACCAAAAAAAATCACTGTTATAAAATGACCTTTTTTTTAGCTTTCTATTGAGGAAAAGTTAGAAAAAGTGGTGGACAAAACCCACAGTATAATTTTCATCCAAAAATAACAAGGGAAAGGAGTTCTAATTTAACTGCTCAAGAACAGCATAAATCTTAAGTCACAACTCAATGTAAGTTACTTATTACACTCCAAAGATTCAACATAAATCTTAGGTCACAACTCAATGTAAGTTACTTATTACACTCCAAAGATTTTAGATACAGTCCCTGTCAATGATTATACTATTATCCTATGCTAGGATTTGTCCCAAATAACTGGAAGGTATCAAGAGCCTTCAAGACGGCCCTTGATAATGACATTACAGAAGCTCATTAAAAATGCATGTCTACTGTACCTAGGGCCCTGTAGACCTGTTGGATTAAGTATCCAACAATCCCCAGTCAGCATCCCTACCCTAGTAGTTTTTGTACTGTAGTAATAACCTAAAGAATTTAATCTTTTAGAGCTGTAGTTTTTGCTTTATTGTTCCATTTTATTTTTATTTTATTCCTAATCTGATTAGGAAGAATTATGCAATTCCATTAGCAGTCTCCAAATTCTTTTACATAAGAATATACATTTCTGGTCAGCAACTATCAGAAAAATGTTTTGTTTTTTTCAGATTTAAAATATTAAATTTTAAAATATTAAAATATTGTGTTAGCTGTTAGAAAAATGAACCCAAAATGCAGCTTAAATACTATCGGTTAAACCAGTTGGACCTGATTTGTGGGGTGCTTGGAACTTTATGAGTTTTTTTTCTTGCAGGCATTTCATTACCCAACTAGATAACATCATCAGTGCTAGAAGTATAAACCCCGCTTTCTTCTAACACCGAAGATGCTACCTAGTTGGGCAACAAAACTTGTGCAAGAAAACAGCCAAACTTAAAGAGCATCAAGAATCACCTAGTTCAACTCTGAGTCCACATATTCTTTTTTATTGGTAGACCTGATTCCCTCCCACAATTGTGTTGATGATATGTATCACCTTCTGCTATTAATCAATATTTTTGAGTTCTACCATTTTGTAACAACAGGAAGCATCTTTGCTACAAAACTCTCTACCACTGTTTCCTTTGGCTTTCCCTCAATTGAGTGTCCTTGAAATATATTGGCACTGGAATTCCAGCCTGCCAGCCAAGCATTGTAGGCCTTATAATTTGCACCTATGTAGAATATACATTTCTGGGGAGTCAATCCAAAATCACCACAATTTATAAACCATTTTATGCGAGAGTTCAAGAAGCCTGAATTGGCTGCTGATGGATGGAAGAACACTCGCATCACCCTTATTGTGTGTGTTGACTTCCAAAGACATTGCTTGGTATTCTCACTCTCAGCCTGAGCATGATGAGCCTAGGAATAAAAGGAGAGTCCAAGGGACTCATGACATGATCCATGGAGACATGATCCAGTTCTGTGCTGATATGCTTAGTAATTTCATAGCATGGAGGTGAGACTAGATAAAAAAATGTAACGAAATTTTGTGGGACTTTTTGCTTTGTTTCATTCCAGGCTTTTTAAGGTGTCTTCATGGAAGGGAGCATCAAAAACCATACCTACATAAAAAGGGGCAGCTTCAACCGTATGGTTATGGTCCCCATCTTAACTTTTTTGCCTGGGCTCCGTATAGCTAATCTGCATTTTATAAGTAGCCACATGAGACAACTGCACAACTCAACCTTTATTTTTGAAGGGCAAAAGAAAATAGGCTTGATGCCATTAGAACCAGGATTTCCAATGGTTAAGTCATGTACAACATGATTATTTCTACTCCCTTCAGCTTTAATACCTGTAGCACTAGAATCTCTTACCAGCCCACAGTCATTGCTGTCCAGATGAAGACAGCTTTGCCAAAGGAATAAAACATTGGTGTTTTTATTACAGTATCCTCCCTATCACCTCGACCACCATCTCTCAAAGAACAGGGAATTAATGCCCCATGTTTAGTTCCTCTCTCCACCTCCTGAGATAGATAGATAGATGATAGATAGATAGATAGATAGATAGATAGATGGATGGATGGATGGATGGATGGATGGATGGATGGATGATAGGAAGGAAAGAGGGAAGGAAGGAAGGAGGAGGAAGAGGAAGAGGAGGAGATGAAGAAGAAGAAGAAGAACAAGAACAAGAAAAAAAGAAGGAGGAGGAGGAGGAAGGAGGAAGGAAGGGAAGGGAAGGGAAGGCTTTTCCCTTATGCATATGGAAGGAGGCAGGAGAAAAAAGAAAAATGACACAGAGCAATCTGGAATAATGAAAAGACTCCACATCAACCATGCAGAGCCCCTCCCCCTTTCCCCTTTTGATAGGGCAGAATAGAGAAATTAACCTTTACCAACTCTTTCAGTGAGGAATGCAATCAGGGCAATGACGATTCAGTTGCAATTCCCTCCCCTTTTGGAGAAATGAAAAGGAACCCAGCAAAACACACATCTTCCTCCCTTCTGTTGTTCCCTTTATATAAGATGGCAAAAAAAATGTGTGTGCCCATTCCACCCCACCCCACCCCAACCCACCCCAAGAGTGCCAAGAGGGTGTGGGAGAAACCTTTTTTTGTTATGTATGCAGAGTTAAAGTCATTGGTTTAGTTTGAACTGTTCTTGTAAAATGTAAAAATGATTGGTTTAAAAGTCTTGGGAAAAACTGCACTCTGATTGGCTGGCAACTGGGCTGCTGGCTATAAGTAGCAGCATGTACAGCCAAAGTGGGTCGTTCTGAGCTGTAGTCACTAATAAAAAAGCTTGAAGCACTCCGCGTCTGTCTCTTCATGCAAACTTAACACTGGCGGCAATTGGGATCTCCTGAAAGAAGAAGAAGCCAGCGGAACAGAAGAAAGAGAGATGGCTGCGCTGAACACCCCCAGCCCTATTCAATCTGATGGCAGAAGACTGGGAGGCATTATGCAGATCGTTTCAAATGTATCTGGAAGGAAAGCGATCTTGCCGACATTTCCGAGAAGCAGAAGAGGGCAGTCTTTCTCACGCGCACTCTTGTCAGCAGTTTTCAAGATGGCGAAGGCATTGGCGGGAGCTGCAGATGTGAAGGTAATGGAATGGCCTGACTTAGAAAAGTTTTGTTAAAGCCCATTACGCCACAAGTATCGTGCCTCATTAAGAGACACGAGTTTTACCGTCGGGATCAAGGAAAGCAGCGTAAAGACTTCATGGCAAGTTTAGAGACATTGGGGGTGCATGTGAATTTAACAATTTAGAGAAGAGGCCATGCGCGATCGATTTGTTCTGGGCCTTAAAGACAAGGTGCTTCAGAGCAAGTTACTAAGACCTAAGATCACGCGCTGAAGGAAGCAATAGAAGAGCCTCTTCAGCAGAAGCTACCAAGTCCTCAGCAGCAGCCATGAAGAAAATTAACAAGGCCACAAGCCATCCTGATGTGGAAAAGTCCACAACAACTCATTGTGAGCAAATAGATTCTGAGTCAGACTGTAGTGAGGTGGAGGAAGGAATTTATAGACTCAGAATGGAGCGGAAAAAGAAAGACCTGGGAAGAAAGAGGCAAGATTTCTACTGCAGAGGTTGTGGGGAAGCCACCCCGCACTGAATGCAAGTTCCTAGATACCATCTGCCTCCATTGTGAAAAAGAGGACACCTAGCAAGAGTCTGCAAATCATCCAGAACTCCACCCAACAGAAGGAAGTTTCCTGACAAAATTCAAACCCAACAACCTCAGTGAGAAAATGGGGCAGCACAGAAACAAGGGGAAGAATGAAAACTCATCAGACAGTAACTATTGGTCATTCTTCTTCTATCAATAACAGAAAAGTGCATGTCAAGGTACTAATTGAAGGAAGGCCTTGCCAAATGGAAGTGGACTCAGGCTCATATTATCTATGGTGTCATGGGACACTATTCTGAACTACTCCCAAACATTCAGAAGAAGCATTTCAAGAAAAGCACTGACTCTTAAAGACTACCAAGGGAACAAGATTCCAGTAGTTGGAACAAAGAATTCAACGTGAAGTTCAAGGCCACACCAACAACGCCCCTGACCATCGTGGACAAGGATCGCCCAAGCTTGCTGGACTTGAGTGGTTCAATCCACTGAGCATCGAGGTGACTGGCATCAATCATGAGCAACACTGAATGGGAGGAGGCCTTGAAGTCTGAGTTTCCAGAGGTCTTCAGCGAAGGATTGGGCAAAGTATATGGGACCCCTATCACTTTCAATCTAGATCCCAGGTGCCACCAATGCTTAAAGCCCAGAAGGGTCCCATTTGCCTTAAGGAAAAAAAAATTGATGCACAATTGAATAAACTAATTTAGCTAAAAGGAGTTTTAGAGCACTGACCACTCCAGGTGGGAGACACCCATAGTCACACCAGTCAAGGCC
>SOZL01000869.1:0-20300 GCA_009733165.1 Naja naja | reverse complement strand
ATGACATCTTGAATTACAACCAGAAGCAGACTGGAGCCATTCTAGGGCCCTCCAAAACTGCCCACGCTGCCACACTTTGTACCAGCTATAGCTTCTGAATGCTCTTCATAGGTAGCCCCATGTAGAGCGCATAATCCAAATGGCAGATGACCAGGGAATAAACGAGTGTAGGGAATCCTGATCCAGGAAAGGCTGCAACTGCCGCACTACATGAATTTGTGCAAAGGCTTTCCTAGCTGCGACTGCCACCTGCAGCGGTCATGAGTTCAGGAGAACCCTCAAGTTGCAGACCAGATTTTTCTGGGGCAGTGCCACCCCATCTAGCATCAGATGACAAGTCCCCGATCCCACAGCCCTGTGTACCCAAAGCCATTTGGACTTGCCAGCATTCATTTGAAGCCTGTTGTCCCCATTCCAGGCCTCTATAGGCTCCAAGCACCATGAGAGGGTAGCCACAGCATTGCTTGGGTCACCAAGAGTGGAAATGTAGAATTGGGTGTCATCAGCACACTGTATATACCGCAACCCATGGTGACAGATTATTTTGCCCAGTGGTTTCATATAGATGTTTGTTCTGACCCAGCTTCCCTGTTCTGCTTTACGCTCTAGATGGGTATAAAGCAGACAGAGCAACTCCACAAAGCATCTATACAAAGTCTTTTTATTGGTTCATCAGGCATCCTGTCAACTCACAGTTATGATGAGGTTCTTCTTAATGTCCAATCCTTTGCATATCTGAATCATGGTGTAGAAAGATATTAAACTCTCATCCCTATGATGATTGTAGTGACCGCATGATACAGGATTCAGGCTAGAGTGAGGGAGCTTCCCCCAACCCCACAAGGGTCAATTTAGTGACCAATCAGGATTACAGATGTGACCACATGATATGGACTACATTTCCCAGGATACCTTAACTACATTTACCATGATGCATTCCCTTAAGGGAACAGCTCTCTATTCCTAACTACCTATCTCAAATCCCATTAACTCTAAACTGGCTGGACAGCACATTCCCAAACACGACAAACTGTCTAATGGGAACTGAAAAGATTCCTTTATTAGAAATGCTGACACCCCTGGCAAAAGTTTCTCTCAGGCTAACAAGTCCATCCGGCCAGAAGATGAATGGTTGTCTGCCACACATATTCATCTCTGTCCCCTGCCTTTTATCCCCAGAGCTAGGGTGGGACGTCGCTAGCAGTGGTGGCTCTTCCTTCCTCAGGATTGGCCCATGGCTTTCCACTGCTCTCCTCCCTCTCCTCTGCCTTCTGCCTTTCATTTTACAAATGAAAACTCAATTATACTTGAACATTTGTGTTTAATTCAATTTAACATTGTTAGTGAGTCAGCTCCGTAACTGGAAGAGAGAGATGAGTAGTTCCTCTGGCATTGAAGGTCCCCACCTTCACTTCCTGCTTGGTTGGAGGGGCTCAGAAGCCCTTTCTGCCACCAAAGAGGTGTTCCAGGGAGCATCTTCTGGGCCAGGATTCAAGGGCAAATGTCAAGCTGTGACTTTTCTTGCAAAAGGAGAAATGCTGTGGAAGTGCTTGGTGTGCAGATATGGGCAGGTAGGGATTTCTTTTCTCACGTGGATAGATAATTTTTGCCATTCCCAAAATTAAAGACAAACAAAGAGAACAATGGTGTTAGGGAAAAGGAGAAAGAAAAGAAACTTTGTAGCAGGAAAAACCTGAGTAAACAAACTGATCAAGAAGCGAGAATTAGGAGGTTTGTTTGAAAGAGTTGAGAAGTCTCTGCTAGAGTACAAGTGATCCAACATTGTTTGGTTCCTTCATCTCCAGAATGGGACACTGCTACAAGACACTAAAACCACCTAGAACTGCAATCTGATCCTGAAATACAGATAACAGATAATCAGAGTTGGAAGGGTCCTTATAGATCATCTAGTCCAACCCCCCGCCCAAGCGGGAGACCCTACACCATTTCTTACAAATGGCAGTCCAATCTCTTCTTGAAGGTCTCAAGTGATGAAGCTCCCACAACTTCCGAGGGCAACTTCTGTTCCATGGCTTGATTGTTCTCACTGTCAGAAAGTTTCTCCTTATTTCCAGGTTGAATCTCTCCTTGTTCAGTTTCCATCCATTATTCCTTGTCTGGCCTGCAGGCACTTTAGAGGAACTTATTTGGTTCTTCATTCCACAAGGTGAAAGAGACTTTGTAGCTGTTATTTTTCAGTATCCATTTGATACAACAAATCAGACTTGCCCCCACATTGCTGCCTATTCAGACATTATTAAAAGATCTTGCTTCAAAATGGTAATTAGGACTCAAATTTCTTCCCCTTAGCAATGCGGTTGTGGAGTGCAACATCACATGACAACGTCATTGCATTTTTCTGTGACTTTTTTCAGAATCACACTCTAGTCAGTGATGGCTAACCCTTCCATCGATATGTGCCAAAAGTGCATGCATGTGTGTCTGCGTGTATGTGCCTGCACCCATAATGCAATGCATGCATGACCCCCCCGTGCCCCAGCACATGTGTGCACAACCCCTTGATCTCCTGCCCCCCTGCGCATGCGTTTACGTCTCCCACATGTGCCGCCCCCTACGCATGTTCGGCAGATACCCAACAATCAGCTGGCTGAGGGGCGCATGCGCAGTGGAGCTGAGCTGGGGCGATGGCTCGCATGCCAGCAGAGAGGGCTCTGTGTGCCACTTCTGGAACGCTTGCCACAGGTTCGCCATCACGGCTCTAGTGCATACCTGTTATAGTTCCTAGCAGACTTCCATCTAAGTGCTGATTCATCCCAGCTCTTCATAGCTTCTGTCATCATTTCACTAATTCTGAATATGATCATTGAAAAGAATTAAAACTCATCTAGTTTAAAGGCCAAGACCTTTCCCTGCCAGTAAAGAAAGATACCAATCACCAGGTTTGTCATTGCACAACTTAGTTTTTTTTATTTTTGCAGCTTTAATCTATCTCTTCTCAGTCTGTGAAGTGTTAGTTATGGTTGTGAAAAGGGAGCTTTCCAGACAGGAAGTGCAGATCAGTTGGAACGGATGGTTTGCTGAATCCAGGAAACGTAGTTGCAAACTTTAGTATAGACACCAGGCTTGCCTTTTAGAGCACATCCCTCACCCCAAGAGACAACTCCTTGGAGTTGTCCACTGCAGACAACTGGACCACCAGAGTCTCCCTGTGAAAGAAGCAGAATATTGAGTAAGGAAATATCATTTGCATTCTGTCAGACTCTGGTAGATGAAGGAAAGGAACAGATTGCAGAAGGTAAAAAGTCTTCCCGTGGAATGGATTTCATACTCTTCTATATTAGATATCATAACTGTTTCCAGGATGGGATGAAAATCCCAGCAATGCTCCATCTAACTGGTAAGAGCTTCCTAAAAAAGAAGTTACCAACATATAGTTCATAGCCTAATAAGGGCTGGAGGTTTGACGTGATTGATGTTGTTTGTTTATTCAGTGAAAGCAGATAACTGAAGGCCAGACTGGTTGCAGAAACAGCTCCTGAATATAGGGATTTTTCTCCAACTACCCACTTCTCTATTGTATCCTCAGATTTAAACACCAGCCAGCTATGAATTTAATGTATATAGCAGGACCTACTTTGAACATCATCTGAAATATACAATACAAAATGGGAAAAAGGAAAAAAAATTACCTGACAAGAGTCTTTTCCACCTTCCATGTATCCTGCACAAAACATATTGTTGGTGATATCCCCTGGATAAGCTTTATTGCACTGACTCTGAGAGAGTACAGGGATACTCAGGCACTGTAGAAGATCTGGATTGTATACTGTGTGACAAATCAAAGAAACTGTATTCATTTCCAGAAATAGACATTACACTTTCCCTAGAATGTTTGAACAGCACAATAACACAAATGAAGCTCCCCTTTCTTCCATAAAATTGTTGCCCTAAGGATGCCAATCACCTTTTGCTTCATTGCAAAAATATTCCAGTTGACCAAATCCTGGACCTAAGGCAAGTTCTGTGTATTTCATTGGGGTGCATTGTTTTACATGGTGTGGTCGGATTTATAATGGAGTTTGGCAGGAAATGAAAGCTAGAAATATTTTTTATTGGCAATTTACTCTCTGTAATCATTAGCTTTGCTCCATAAACTCAACTGAACATGATCACAGATGACCCTATCTTGCCCAAAGAACATGAAGAAGACTCACTGCCATTGCTGAGGGTGTTGCCCCAGCCAGAGACTAAACATATTGCTCCAGTGGATGGACAGCTGCTTGGTAGACGCACTGTTGAAACACGGGAATTGAGACTGGCTGCTTTGGATAATTTGATGAGCATGATGTCATTGTCCAAAGTTCGGGAGTTGTATTTGGGGTGACGAATGACTTTGATTGAATCAATGTATTGCTCGGAACCATCATTTTTGGTCAAACTGTGTTCCCCAAGTCTCACTTGGATTCGTCTGAATCAAAACAAGAAACAGATTTTGATCATATCTTTTTTCATCCAACCTATTTTAACATCACAAGAACATCCTGTTGCCCAGAATGGCTGAATCCAGAAAATGATGGACACAATTTGCATGTTGGCCTCCAGTACTGGGTAGGCAATTAACACCTCTATACATTAGTGTGCACCCATACCTAAATACAGAAGCATGTGTTTATATCCTTTATTAAATTTCCCGATACAAGTAAATATTTCAGCACAATGGGAATGTCCCACATAAAATAACAATAGATGATTACTTACGATCTATAGCAGTGAGCAGCTGAAACAATCCATTGGCTGTTTATGATGGAGCCACCACATAAATGGTATCCAGTATTCAGGGAGACCTGATAGGGGACGGAATGTTTTTGGCAGGTGTAGCCACCCACAATTTTATCGTCGTCTTCATCATCGATGGGGAAGGCAACTGGATAATGAGAAGATTTCAAAGTGGGTGAAATAGGAACCAAATATTCACCACTTTTTAGCAGTAGGGATTCACAAAATTTTTGGTATACTTTGAAGGGTCAATAAGATGGGATCTTCATCCCATCAGGCAAGCGGTGTATGGCTAGTCAACCAGCAGGAAGTTACATGAGGAGGGAGGTGGAAGGGAGGAATGAGAGAGGGATGTAGGAAATAATAAGAAAGGAAATTATCTAAAAGTAATTTACATTTACTCTATCTCTCTGCTGACTTCCACCACAGAGCCCAGAAATGCCACTAAATCTTCATGGCAGTTGAGTTCCTGCCCTTATTTCCTGGCCCATTGGTTTCAACCTCCTCTCAAAATGTCGATTTCTTTTGAGTGATTTCTACTCTTCTATGAAGAGATATTAATGAACTAGAATGCAAGTTTGGGATATTCTTTGGTGTCTGTGGATGTATGCATGCAGCAGATCTCCATGTCCGCAGTGATTCTGCAGTTTTCCTCAGAACTGCACTATCCTTGGAAAAGATATATCTGCTTTCAGGAGTTATAGACAGATGCTGTGGAATGCAGGAGCCCCTTGTAGATTCTGAAGCAGATTTTTGCCTTCAGGTTTGCTGTTTATTTTCTCCTACCCATAATTTTCCTTGAACATTGAATATTAGACATATGGAGAAAATTGAACAGTAAGAACAGACAATATACATTTTACTCTAATAGACACTTATCATGGTCAAGAATAGATATGATTTGGATGCCAATGGACTCAATCTTAAACATTCAAGATGCAAACATTGAAACAAGTACTTGGGCGGACCATAATCCAATATGGGTCAAATGGAAGGGACAAAAGAAAAGGTCAAGATGGACTTTGGATAATTCAATTTTGAAGGAAAAAGAATTCTGTAATATCATGGGGAAAGAATTGTCTTTCTTTTTTAAAGAAAATAAAAAGGAGGAAATTTCACTACAAAATGTATGGGATACTATGAAGGCTTATGCTAGAGGCATGTTTATAACTTATACAAGAAGAAGGAATATAAAAAAGGCAAACACAACAGATCTTAGAAAAGGATTATAAGAAATTAGAAAAAGAACTACAATGAAATCCACAGCACAAGAATCTCAAAAATCAAATGAACATAGTTAAACATAAAATGGGACTAATGGAAAAAGAAGAGCTGGCACAAAAAATTAGGAGCGCTAAACAGAACTTTTTCGAAAATGCAAACAAACCAGGTAGATGGGTAGCATACAAACTGAAAAAAGAGAGGGAATAGAAAAGAATAGCACAATTAAATGAAACGGTATGTTAATGGTAATGAAGAAAAAAAAGTGCAGACGTACTATGAGAAATTATATGAGCAAGAGACTGTCCCAGAAGGGAAAGTTAAACAGTATTTGTCAGAAGCAAACTACCAAAAATATCTGATGAAGCTAAGACAATGTTAGAAAGAGAATTCAATGATGGAATTGACAGAAACAATAAATAGACAAAACACGGGGAAAGCTCCTGGCCCAGATGGGTTAACAGCAGAATTTTATAAGACATTACAGGAATCAATCAGTACTATAATGCTTGAAGTAATGAATGAGGTTTTGAACAAAAATAAAGTTCCTGATTCATGGAGAGAGGCATACATTACACTTATACCAAAGAAAGATACCAACTTACAACAAATAAAAAATTATAGACCAATATCCCTGCTAAATGCAGACTATAAAATATTTGCCTCAGTAATGGCAGAAAGACTTAAAAGATATTTGAATCATTTTATACACCCAGATCAAAATGGATTTCTGCATAAGAGACAAATAAAAAACAATATGAGGATAATATTGACTACACTGAAATACGATGAAGCACACCCAGAGAAACAAATGGCTTTGGTTTTTTTAGACACACAGAAAGCCTTTGACAATGTCAACTGGCAATTTATGTTGTCGCAATTGGAGGAGATGGGTTTTGGAGTTAGATTTATTAAGGCAATTGAGGCGATATATTACAAGCAAACAGCAAGAGTAATGATAAATGGAGACTTGACAGACAATATTAATATCAAAAAAGGAAGTAGGCAAGGATGTCCGCTGTCACCATTGCTCTTTGTCTTCAATATTTGGAAATATTGAATAGAAACATTAGGAAAAATTAAGAAATAAAGTGAATGAAAATAAAAAAGGAGGAGTATAAATTACAAGCATTTGCAGATGATCTGGTCTTTATATTGGAAGAACCATTGGATACAGGCCTTAAGTTGATAGAAAAGATAGAAGAATATGGAGAGGTTGCAGGACTGAAAATAAATAAGGAAAAAACTAAGATCCTAGCGAAGAATATGATAGAAAAACAAAAGAAAACATTAATGGACAGATTAAAGATCCAGATCACAAAAAGGCCAATTACTTGGGGATACAAATGACAGCAAGATGTGGAACTCTTAAAGAGGACAACTATGATAGATTGAAACAACAGATTGCGACAGACTTGGAAAAATGGAAAAATTTACAATTATCCTTAATAGGGAGAATAGCGACAATTAAAATGAACATACTGCCAAAAATACTATACTTATTCCAGATTGTTCAATAAAACTGAAGAAAAAATATTTTGAGGACATAAATATAACGATATTGAAATTTATATGGCAGGGGAAAAAGACAAGAATTAAGCTAAAATTGTTGCAGGAGGCTAGAACGAGAGGAGGCTTTAGACTACCCAATTGGGAATTATACTGTCAGGCAGTAATATTGATGTGGATGAAAGAATGGATAGTATTGAAAAATGTTAGACTGTAACATTGGAAGATCCTGATTTGCAATTGGGGTGGCATGCGTTTTTATGGTATAACGAAAGTAAGGCACATGGATATTTTCGGAGACATTATATCAGGGATGCTTTATTAACAATATGGGAGAAAATAAGGGAGTATCATTATATGAAAATACCAGTCTGGTTATCAACAATAGAGGCATTTGCGTATCCAAATGTTTTTAAAATGGAACATATTATTAGATATAATGAAATTTTAAATGAAAAGGGTGAACTCAAAACAAAGCAAGAATTAGATGAACAAGGGATGAATATGAATTGGTATTCATATTTGCAAATACATTCATGATATGAAAAAGATAGTAAGATGGATGGGTTTTATTAAGAATTGACTGAACTAGATAAAATTTTAACAGGCACTGAAGAGAGGATGATAAAAAAATTATACGGTGATTTATTAGGCGTGAAATGAGAAGAACAAATGAAAGAAACAATGGTTACATGGGGGAAATTTTTTGGATATGGGATAGATTTGGATAAATGGCAGAAACTATGGACAAGAAATTATAAGCGGACTATCTAGATCCGTATCAATCGGGCTTCCAGCCTGGGCTTAGCACGGAGACGGCATTGGTCACGCTGGTGGATGATCTCTGGAGGGCACGGGACAGGGGATTTTCCTCTGTCCTGGTCCTATTAGATCTCTCAGCAGCTTTTGATACCATCGACCATGGTATCCTATTGCGGTGCCTCGAGGGTTGGGAGTGGGAGGCACTGTTCTGCAGTGGTTCTCCTCCTACCTTTCGGGGCATTCGCAATTGGTGTTGATGGGGGGGCAGAGGTCGACCCCAAGGGCTCTCACTTGTGGGGTCCCTCAGGGGTCGGTCCTCTCGCCCCTCTTGTTCAACATCTATATGAAGCCGCTGGGTGAGATCATCCGTGGTTTTGTGGTGAGGTATCATCAGTATGCTGATGATACCCAGTTGTACATCTCCACCCCAAACCAAATCAGTGATGCCCTCTCCATGATATCCCATTGTCTGGATGCAGTACAGATCTGGATGGGCAGGAACAAGCTACAGCTCAATCTGGCTAAGACTGAGTGGCTGTGCATACAGGCATCTTGGACCAGTCAACAGATTCCATCTTTGGTCATGGGGGAAGAGGTGCTGCCCCCTGTGGATAGGGCACAAAACCTGGGGGTCCTTCTGGATTCATGGCTCAGTTTGGAGGAGCAGGTGGGGGCCATGACCAGGGAGGCCTTTGCCCAGGTTCGGCTGGTTCGGCAGCTACGCCCATACCTGGACCAGTCACTCATGCACTTGTCACGCTACCAATGCTCTCTATTTAGGACTGCCCTTGCACACCATCCGGAGGTTGCAACTGGTGCAGAATGCGGCTGCGTGGGTTGTGATGGGAATTTCCTGGTACTCCCATGTTACGGCCCTCCTGTGCAAGCTGCATTGGTTGCCGGTTGCCCTCCGGGTGAGGTTCAGGATGTTGGTATTAATATTCAAAGTCCTTCATGGCTTGGGTCTGGGGTATTTGCAGGAGTGTCTCCTGCCGATATCGAATGCCGATCGCCCTGTGTGAGCGCACAGACTGGGACTTCTCGGTGTGCTGTCTGCAAGACAGTGTGGGCTGGCAGTGCCCTGGGAGAGGGCCTACTCTGTAGCGGCTCCCGCCTTGTGGAACTAAGTACCCTTGGGGCTCCGTTTGGCTCCTGATCTCTGCTCTTTCTGCCACGATCTGAAAACTTGGCTGTTTGAGCAGGCTGGGCTGGACTGACCTCTTTGGGGGGGTTAAATTGATTTTATTTATTGGGCTTGTTGGGTTTAATTCTTTTTTAAAGTATTTATTGTCTGTATTTTAGTTGTGAGTTGCCCCGAGTCCTTTCGGAGAGGGGGCGGCATACAAGTCCAAATAAAATTAAAAAATAAATAAAATATAATAATGGGATAACATAATATAAAAGGTTGATTAGAATGGTTTATGAATATAATCAAAGAAGAAATAATAATATTACTATGCGCACAAGATATATGTACCCAACCAACACATTGTAAAATTGAAAGATGGTTTTATTTGTTGTTTCTGCTGTAAAAATAAATTTAAAAAAATCAAATAGAGTTACTGCTCTGGGATAGAAGCTGTTTTTCAGCCAATTTGTCCTTGTTTTTATTATTCTGTACTGTCTGCCAGATGGTAACAGTTCAAAAAAAGGGTGCCCAGGATGAGATGATCTTTGAGAATGTTTTGAACTTTCTTAAGGCAGCAGGAGCTATAAAGCTCTTCCAAAGAGGGGAGAGGGCAACCAATGATCTTCTGGGCAATGACATTAACCCTCTGGAGCACTGTCCTATTTGCCACTGTGCAATTGGCAAACCGTACACAGGTGCAGTAAGTTAAAATACTCTCTATGGTGCAGCGGTAGAAGGTCACCAGCAGTTTTTCATTCAGTTGGTCTTTCCTGAGAAGTCTCAGGTTGTATGGTCTCTGCTGGGCTATTATATCTGGGAATAAATTACCTCAGGCCAGACACTATGGAGTATAATTGGTTGGCTTCAGCTGAAACACCAAGAAAGCAGAAAGAAAATTCCTTGGCTACGTCATTGTTAAAGACATCTGTTTTAAAATTAATAATATTTGTCTAATTTTTAGTCTAGTATTTTACAACTTTGGCAACTTTTAAGATTTATGGACTTCAACATTCAAAATTCACCAGCTAGCATGCTGGATTGGGAATTCTGGGAGTTGAAATCCATACATGTTATAGTTGCCAAAGTATAGAAACACTTCTATAGATTAATTTTGGTGGCTTGGGAGTCCCACCTTTACAAATGCAGACCTAAACTGATAAAAACTCCTTAGGTTCATTAGTTTGCTAGCTCAAGTTCTACTTGAATATATATGAAGAAATTATTCACTTACCAGCTGCTCCCAAGAATGCTACCAGCCAAATGAACTTCATGTTGCCTTCCTTCCTCAGAATAGTAGACTGGAAGAACTGCAGCACATATTTATTTTGTGAGGTGAATATTATCTTTGTTCCAAGGACTTAATCAAATGATAAAATGCAGTGGAAAATATAAACTTTGTTACTTGGATCTCAACAATAACAGGTGGAAAGGAAAGGTGGAGTTCACATGAGTTTCCCTTATTAACAATTTAATATTGCCGTTCTTAGATAAATGTTGGGAAAATACATTAATCGTACTGAATGATAAAGATTCTATCCTTAGCTTCCTTGCTGTAATATTTTTTCTGCGAAAGTGGAATGTTTTTTTGTAGAGATGTTATTGCTGTCTGTCATAAGATATACAGGTTATGTTTATTTTATGCATAAAAGTATTCCATCTTTTTTGGAAAAACATTGAGGCATGCATTTTTTATGGTGAGGGTTGTGGACTCTGGACTTTGAATGGTGTACTGAGCTCAAATAGCCAAAAGTTAATTAGCCCAAGACAAAAAGGTCTAAGAATTGAATACAATAATACAATTCAATTGTACATGAGAGATAGTAGAAAAATATGAAAAGAATGAATTGGCAAATATTTATTTCATTAACTTCAGACTGAATACTTTGTAAGCTGCTGCCAAAGTGTCTCTGAATTGGCTTAGGGTGAAATTTAATTCTCAGTCAGGAAAATTTTATTCTAGACACCCCTGACCATTAGGACTCTTCACTAGTACAGGTCCAAGGTTGTGAGAAAAACAGTAGACTAGGTCTTCTTCAAAGTGGCCTGCCTGTGGGGTGTTTTATTTTCCACTTGGGAGAATAGGCTCTAGAGATGTCCTGATCTACCTTTATCTCCAACAATCTTGGTGCTGCTACTTCTCTTCTGGTATCACATCCATCCTTCACAGAAAAAAAATAGCCAGACAGGCAAAATGGCAGGCCCTTGAAAGTACAGAACATGCTCACAGTTAATTTATTTATTTATTTATTTATTTATTTATTTATTTATTTATTAATGAGACTTGTATGCCGCCCCATCTCCGAAGACTTGGGGCTGCTCACAACTAAAACAACAAGAACAATAAATAATTAAAAAAGAATTAAACTAACAAGCCCCATTAAGATATAATTACATAAGTACATAATAAAACCACGATAAACCCCCCCCCAAAGGTCTTCAATTCACGGAGGAAGGCGCGGAGGTCAGGGGCCAGACGGAGTCCCAGGGGAAGCTGATTCCAGAGGTCAGGGGCCGCAATAGAATAGGCTCGTCGTCGGGGGACCGCCAACCGGCATTGGCCAGCCGACGGGACCCCAAGGAGTCCTTGCCTGTGTGATCGCACAGGGCGGTTAGTACTTGATGTCGGCAGGAGTTGCTCCCTTAAATATTGCGGACCCATGTCATGAAGGACTTTGTATGTTAGTGTTAACACCTTGAATCTCACCGAGCACAACCGGCAGCCAATGCAGACAGCGCAGGAGGGGGTAACATGGGAGAACTGGGAAACTCCCATCACCACCCGCGCCGCCGCATTTTGCACCAGCTGTAATCTCCGGATAGTATGCAAGGGTAGTCCTAAATAGAGAGTGTTGCGGTAGTCGAGTCTGGAGATAACAAGGGCATGAGTAACTGTCGCAGGGCATCGCGGTCCAGAAAAGGGCGTAGTTGGCGAACCAAACGGAGCTGGGCAAAAGCCCCTGGCGACGGCCCCACCTGCTCCTCCAATCGAAGCCATACATCCAGGAGGACCCCAGATTCGCGCCCTATCCACAGGGGCAACACCACTCCCCTATGGTTAAAGATGGATAATCCTGACTGGGCCGCGATGCGGTATGCACAGCCACTCAGTCTTGGCGGGTTGAGACGAAGCATGTTTCCGTTCATCCAGATCCGTACCGCATCCAAACACTGGGTCATCAGGAGAGGGCATCACCGATCTGGTTCGGGTGGAGATGTACAGCTGAGTATCATCTGCATATTGATGGAAACTCACCCGAAACCACGGATGATCTCACCCAGCGGCTTCATATAGATGTTAAATAGCAGGGGAGAGGACCGACCCCTGAGGGACCCCACAAGAGAGCACCCTCGAGGTGGACCTCTGTCCCCGCCAGTACCGACTGACCGCCCGAGAGGTAGGAGGTGAACCACTGAAGTACAGTGCCCCTATACCCAACCCCGAGGCGCCGCAGAAGGATACCATGGTCGATGGTATCAAAAGCCGCTGAGAGGTCTAATAGGACCAGGACGGAGGAAAACCCTGTCCTGGGCCCTCCAGAGATCATCCATCAGCGACCAATGCCGTCTCCGTGCTGAAACCAGGTCGGAAGCCGATTGATACGGATCCAGGTAGTCCGCTTCATCCAGGAAAAGTGGAAACTGCCGAGCCACCACACTCTCAACAACCTTCGCTAAAAGCAAGGTTGGAGACTGGACGAAGTTGTCTAACACGGCGGGTCCAGGGCAGGCTTCTTCAGGAGGGGTCTCACCACCACCTCCTTCAAGGTGGCGGGAAAGACACCCTCCCTTAGCTGTTGACAACTGCCCGAGCCAACGCAGGTGGCCTCCCTGGCAGCATAAGTCAGCCAGGAGGGACACGGGTCCAACAAACATGTGGTGGAACTCAGGCGCCGCATAATCCCGTCCACTTCATCCTCAGAAACAGGATCAAACTCATCCCAAATCACACTGGCCAGACTACTTGTATCCCGATCCTCAGACCACTGCAAATCAGAGGACAACCCACTCCGAATTCGAACGATCTTATCCGACAGATATTGACCAAACTCCTCAGCTCTTCCCCGCAATGGGTCCGCTCCCTCCCCTGGACGAAGGAGAGAGCGGGTAACCCGAAACAGGGCGGCTGGGCGGTTATCTGCGTACGCTATGAGAGTGGAGAGATAAGCCCTTCTCGCCGCTCTCATAGCAACCAGGTAAGTCCTAACATGGGCTCTTAGCTGGGCTCGATCGGCCTGGGAGCGGGTGGACCTCCACCTGCTCTCTAAGCCCCTCCGATGACGTTTCATCTCCCGGAGCTCCTCCGTATACCAAGGAGCCAACCGGGATCCACGACGTGTGAGGGGTCGCATGGGGACAACCCTGTCGAGGGCATCTGATGCAGCCTGTTGCCAAGCAACCGCCAGATCCTCGACAGAGCTGTGGGCAAGGGGAAAAACCCCAGTTCCGTCTGGAACCGTTCCGGTCCATCAGGGCCTGGGGGAACCACCTAAGTGGCTCCTCCTCCCAGCAGTGGGGGGCCTGTTGGAAGACCAGCCGTAGGAGATAGTGATCAGACCATGGAAGCGGGCACAGCTGTAGAAATAGCTTGCCCTCTGTCACTCCGCCACTGTTCAAAGACAAAAACTAGGTCAAGAGTGTTTCCCCCCTCATGGGTAGGGCCCTGAATTAATTGGGTCAGGCCCATGGTTTCCATAGTTGCCATGAATTCCTGGGCCAATCCCGCGTACCCCCAGGGAAGGCAGGTTGAAGTCCCCAGAACTACAAGACTGGGAACTCCACCGCCACCCCGAGAGGACATCCAGAAGCCCAGGCAGGGCTGCTGTCAGACAGCTGGGAGAAAGGTATGTGAGCAGCAAGCCCACCTGACCATTAGGCCTCCACCTCAGGAGGAGGGTCTCACTCCCACCTATCTCTGGCACAGTGACCTCCCTTGGAAACAAGGTCTCCCTAATAACCACAGCCACCCCCACCCCTTCCCTGGGCCCGTGGCCAGTGCACAACCCGAAACCTGGAGGGCATAATTCCACCAGAGGGACACCACCCTCTGGGCCCAACCAGGTCTCAGTAATACAGGCCAGATCTGCAGCCTCCTCCTCAATGATCACCCGGAGGAGGGTGGACTTGTTAGCCACAGACCTGGCATTAAAATACACCAGCCTGAGCCCAGGGGTCCCAGTTCCCGTGCCCCCTAGGGAGGAGGCCATAGGGTCGGAGCGAGCAATCGCACGTAAATGGCGGGTGCGGGCTCACAACACAGGATATGGCCCTATGCCTCGACGTCTCCCGCCAACCCCAACCACCCTGGGAATTGCGGACCCCACCTCCGACCCTGGATCCCCACCGGCCCCCAACCCCCCGCCATGAACCGGGCTGAGAACAGACCCATCTACCCCCCTCCCTAACCCCTTAAGACAATCAATTAAAAATTTCAAAAGTTTCCCCTTCCTTCCAAATTTAAAATTTGGCCCATTAGTCGCAACATGCCACCTTAGCCCTTAGGATCTGGGCAGATCCAGTAGAGAGCAATGTTGTAAAAATAGAGATTATATGGATCTACAACTGTTAAAGTTCATGGGAAATCACACATCTCCAATGCTGTTTCCTGACCTAATTTTTTAAATATTAAAACAGCAGACATATTACTGTATGTGGACAGGTTTTCTCATTCTATTCATAGTTAACAGGGCAAGGTGATTCAAATGAGAACACAGTATGAAGAAGTAAAATTAATTATATAGCTTTGATTTAAAGCAATTCCTGCTCCAACAAAGCTGCCTTTGTGAATGGTATGATCTGGTGTTTATGGATTGGTTAACTGGGTAATCAAACTGGTATTGTTTAGTCTGACTGGATGTTTCTCTCCATCATCTCTCTAGCAAAGATTTCAAAGAACTTCTGCCACATGCACTGAACAACAATAACAAGTAGAAGCAATTCATCTTGTAGTCCAGTTATCTTATTAGGCCTTAGAGCAGTTCACAGAAACTTTCCATGTCACAGATCCCGTTTAAACTTCTGAGCTGGTTATTATTGTGATGTGTGCTCTTCCTTCACTTTCTCTATAAGGCACCTCATTAGAATGAGCGCCAGCCCGCTATGAAAGAATTCATTTGATCAAGTGTCCCATAACACTGTAATATGTACAACATTAAGACTTCCTTTCAGCCTAGGGAGGTTTACCAAAGGGAATCTTTCTTGCCACACACTCCTCAAAAGTGAGCTTTTAGTCAACCCCATGTGGTCTTTTATAATATTAGATGCCAATTCAGAGAACATTTCAGCAAAACTTTAAGAATACAGATATGAACAACTGTGAAATGCCTCTTTGCAATTAGACAGTGATTGAAACAGCAATGTTTTCCATTAGGATCTGTGAGTTGTAACACTGAAAATTCCTGGTAAAATTTGACTTCTAGGAAATAAATCTACTTTGCGATCAACATAGAAATCCATTTTTCTTGCAATTTAAATTAAGCTGAGATCTTACCAAAATACTTATGTCATAACCCGAACCCTTTTCCTCCTAAATATCATAAATCATACCCCTGAGGGACTAGTGCTTAGGACTGTCTCCAATCTAGGCAGCTAGGTTGTCTGCCTGTGTGAAATAAAGGGTAGGTGTATAACAAAACAGACCCTATATATGGCTGCCTGTAAACGGTGGAATGTGGCTACCCGCAGCAATTGGTTGACTCCTTCACTCCCTGGTATTCAGGAGCATATTCAAGACTGTTTCAAAGTTGTCTTTGATGTGGTATACATAACTGATTCAGACTGGGTGATTACTGTTTTATATTTATACTGCAGTTCACACACAGCTTCTGAACTCAGTTGATTGGGGTGGTATCATCATCATTACCATTATCATCACTGAATCCCTTCATAAATACAGAGTTTTGGACAGCATTTTCCTTTGCATTCAAGGCCAGTGTTTAAAATCTTCAGTTTAATATCTTGGTTGGCAACACGCTGCAGCTCCTGATGATTGGATTTGGGAAAGGAGATCACACTAGTTGGCATCTCCTCAACCTAAAATCTCCCAGGTTTCAAGCTGCATCCTGGTGATTTCCCAAACCATTCCAGATCTTTTGTTTAACCACAATACAGGCATGGTTGCCATTGCCTTCTTTTCACTATTGCATAAAAGTTTACAGCTTTTGTAGCAGGTTTCCATCTAACTTTTCATAGCATCTCTAATCATTTAGTTAACTTTGAATGTAAAATTTGAATGTGATCATTGAAAAAAATTGAAATTCATCTTGTTTAAAAGCCAACACCTTTTTCTGCCACCAAAGAAAGATAACAATCCCTGGGCTTGCCATTGCACAGCTTAATTTTTATTTTTGCAGATGAAATCTTTGTGAAATGTCAGCTACAGATGATGGCTAGATGTTCTAGGCTGGCAGCCCCTTTCACCCACAGACAACTACAAAGTTTTCTAGGATTCACAAACTTTTACAGGCAATTCATCCCCTCCTTTGGGAGAATTGCCAAACCCATGACAGACCTTCTCAAGATGGAAAGCCCAGGGAAAAGCCCTGCCGGGCCTAAACTGCCAAAGGCATTTGAAACACTAGAAGGACTTTTTGCAAAGAAACCGGTGCTGAAGCATCGAGACCCCAAACAACCCTGCACCATCCAAGCAGACACCAGTGATGTGACAGTGGGAGCAGTGTTACTCCAAAGAAATAGCCAAGGAAAATTACAGCCCTGCACTTACACTTCCCCTAAACTCACGGACACAGAGAGATAATGGGCTGCATGGGAAAAATAGCTTTGCAGTAAGATGGGCACTACCAACCTGGTGCCACCTACTGGAAGGGGGGGGGGGGAGAAATCATTGGAAGTCTGGACTGACCATAAAAATCTGGAGGCCCCTAGGACCCTGTGAAAATTATCACCCAAACAAGTCTGCTGGGCCTTAATATTTCAACCGATTCAACTTCGTGCTGAAAGGCATCCCCGGGAGAAGGAATTTCCTAGCTGATGCCCTCTCCCACATGCCCCAGTTCAAATGTGAATGGGAGGAGGTGGTAGACACCTTCATCCCCCCTGTCAGGCTTCAGCAATCCACCACCCAGTGTGAAGCCTGACACATGGTTCAACACATTGCTGACCTGCTACATTTGTCCATGGGACTTCTAATTGGGCTAAAGGCTGTTTGAGAGATTGCTGTTTGAACATTGTTGGAGGGTGGCTGCTGACTTGGGGAGGAGTGCTGCTGGGGTGGTGGTGTTGGGTTGCACGCATAGGGTAGGGAGTGGAGTGGGAGGAGTTGCGATTAGGCCTGTGGGGAGGAAGCGTGGGGAATTATCTGGGCGGGCAGATGTTAGGTTAATTAAGAAGGGTGGGGTATGTAGACAGGAGGTGCTGAGAGGCAGTTGCTCTCAGCACTGGCTTTATACAGATCTTTTTCTTGCTGTCGCCTATCTGGATGGGATGCATTTGCACTAAATCGTTATCTTACCTGCTGACAGTGAGTAACCTGGTTTGTTAATAAAATTCCTAATTGCCCAGGAAGGCTGACACCCCCTACCCAAACAGCAGCCCAAGTGACCACCCGACGACAATGCCGTGACAGAAATCAAAGCAAGAAACCCCCCCCAACTGATATACTTCTTCTTAACAAAACCTCCAGCTCACTTCCCATAATCATGTCCCCCCTCCTCCCCCCATTACTTATGACAGCCAAAAGATGCAAAGCAAAAGAAGGAAATCTTGAAGGCTGACATTTTGCTTTCTACAGGTCACCTTCAAAAAGTGAGGGAAGCTGAATGTCAACTCGCAAAGCATCCCTGACTTGCTCTCGAGTTTCCATAGGCAAGGGGGATGGGAAAGCAAACTTCTCAGCTGCATCAAGGAACTGGTATCTCAGTCAAAACAAGGCACATCCCAACCGATACATCGAGGTCATCTCCATGGAAACCCACAGTGGCCGGAGGGAGTAACCTTTACAACCCACAAATTGCCGTTAGGGAATGTAACTGATGACACATATTGGGGAGGAAAACAGGGTCAGAGGCAAAGAGCAAAATTAACTAAGGTCAGAGTTGGCTCCACCTGGTCCGTAATGGCATGAAGCTTCTAGATGACCAAGGGAACTTAAAGAGCAGACAGAAATTGGAAGAGCAGGGAATAAAACTGGATTGGTGGACCTATATGCAAATTCAAACAAGACATTAAAAAGACAGTGAGGAATTAGATAATGAAATACAAATGCTAGATAAAATCTTGATTGGCCCAGATGAGAAATTACTATCAAAGTTATATAAACATTTATTAGAATTTGAAAGAGCGGAAGAAATTGTGAAAGGAACGATGATGGCATGGCGTAGGAACGTTGGACATACTATTGATCTGGAAGAATGGGAAAAGATGTGGAATGTGAATTATAAAATAACAAAATCGGTGGCATATAAGGAAAACCAACATAAAATGTTCTACCGTTGGCATTTGGCACCTTCAAGACTGGCTAAGATTTACCCAAACTTAAAACCAAATTGTTGGAAGTGTGGACAACAACAAGGTACCTTCTTTCATTCTTGGTGGACATGCCCCAAAGCGAAAAAATACTGGAAAATGATTCAAACGTGGTTAGAAGAGTTAACTAAAAACAAAATTGATTTTGTTCCAGAATTATTCCTCTTAGGAATAAAAATAAAAAATTATAATAGGAAGATGAAATATCTTATATTACATATATTAACAGCAGCAAGAATTTCATATGCTCAGTACTGGAAGGAAAATTCTATACCACCTGAAGGCTTAATAATCTAAAATTTTTTAGTGTGTGTGGAAATGGATAAATTAACTATGGAACTAAAAGGGAAAACAGACACAGAATACAATGCAGTATGGGAAATATGGTTTATTTGGATAGATAATAGATATAAACACAGAAATTGTAAATAATGTATATAATAAATAAGAGGCTATGAAAGTATTATGCATAGTAAGTTTTGATAGAACACATATAATGTATATATAATGTCACAGTACTGTTTAATAACTATTGGTAATATGTATAAATGGAAAAAATTCAATTAAGCATTATTAAAAACAAAAGAAGGTTCTAATAAATAACTGGATTTCTTTTGAAGCTTGGCTTGAGGCTCATGATTTAATTAGGGCATCCGTCAGAACCCTGACAAGGAGCTGCTGCACATATAGTGCACATATGCTGCACATATTTATATTGTATCTTTGCTCTGAGGACACAATCCAAAGGAAGAATACACAATGGAAAATACAAACTTCATTACCTGGAATTCAACCAATAACAGGTGGAGAGGAAAGATGGAATTCACATTAATTTCCTTCTTACGTGATCCATCCAACCATTTAATACTGTCATTCTTAGATCAATACTGTGGATACTGAATTTATCATCCTAAAGGTTAAATATTCTATCCTTGCAGGTAAGTAAATATTATTTCTCGAAGTGGAATAATTTTGTGGCAATCTTATCATTATCATCTCAAATGTTCCTGGGTCTCGTTGGATAATACTGCTTAATCAGTGGAGACCAGAATGTGGGTGAAAAAGTATGTTGAACCTGGTCATAAAATTCCAGTTAAAAACAGAAACTGGGAATGTTTCTCTCAGCAGAGTCCACAAAACTGATATTAACCTAACAGCTGGTTTTGGTCATATCTCTGCTTAAATGAGTTTTCATTTTACAAATGAAAAACTCAACTATACTGGAACATTAGTGTTTAATTCAGTGTGGAATCAGCTTTCCTGTGTATTGCATCTAATAAAAAAGAGAAGAAGTACATGTCAGATTTCAAGTCTGTCCTTTTAATTCTCCTAATTGCTAGAAATGGTATGATGCTATCATCGGAGGACTTTTCAATGAGGAAACAACAATCTTTGAATCTTCAAAATCCATTCTGAAAGGAAATAACGAAGAGCAGCTGCACACAGAAGAGACAGTCTAACA
>SOZL01000868.1:0-12318 GCA_009733165.1 Naja naja | reverse complement strand
TTGCCTGCTGATCTTAGGACTTTCTCTCCTCCCACGCTTAGTCCAATTACAGCTCCTGGATTTAACTTCCACCTGATGCCACGCTTTTGCTGATCTTTCTCCTTCCCACTCTGGTGGCTGTTACAGCTTCTGGTCAGCCATATTAATATGACTGACACTTTTGCTTAGATTTTAGTGAGGTTACTTCTGGTCCAGTGGGTAGTCGCCTACCACCACACTGTCCCCCAAGATTCCTCTTTATCTGACCCTCTGATTAGGCTCCTACTGTGAAATATCAGGTCCAAGAGACAGAGCCTGATCTCTCTTCCCTGAATCGCTGCCACATCACCACCAGAAGTCCTACAAAATGTTTTTTTTAATTGTGCATTAAAAACAGACAAAAACATGCATAGCGTCCCCCCAGTTGAATACAACAATAATAGTTTCTCCCCCTTGCAAAATAGGCTCACAATTATAAAGTACACATCTATTTTCAACTACTTGATTTGTCATCTATCTGCTGTATATAAAAAATGTAGTTAACAGGCAATCCAACAATAAAATTAAATCTCAAAACATCAAAATTGTCTGTTATCTGCTATTGTACTTAACTCACAAAAAATTTACAGGGGCTTCTTCATTTTTATATTTAGCACTGCTAATTTGAAAATGCTGCGTTCTCTTTTTTTTGTAAACAAATCCCTGTATGTGAGGGTTTGCAATGAGCATTGTGGGACCCCCCTCTTTGTTCTGTCCTCATTGCATGTGGGTCTGTGTGCACCTCAACAGGCAGCTGGACCCCTCAATCTCCTTCAATGAAACAGACTTGGTGCGTGGATCTGGAGGTTTTATTGAGAACAGAGAAATAAGGAAACGCAGCGTGAGAATCAAATATAAAGGTGAGACAGGCAGCATGAATGAACAGCCAGCAAAGAAGCAGCTGGAACCTCTCCAGCGATGCTCCGTGTGAGGGACGGAGGCCATCTCCGGAGGTCTCGGTCAAAATGGCTGCTTCCGCCTTTCTCCAAGGCTGACAGAAAATGGGGTCTGGCTTCATATATAGTTAGGCTTATCTGCCCCCAGCCACCAGGTGGGCTAGAGCAACCACAGCACAATGTTTACCTGTTGTGGCAGGTAAATCCAAAGGAGACCCTGAGACCATCTAGCCCAACCTCCTCTCTTCAGGAATCCCAGTTCAAGCTTCTCTGACTGATGGCTGCTCCCCATTCAGACAATCCATGAAGAGGAGACTGAACTGCTCTGCTTCACTGGCCTCAGCTCTAAAACAGCTCATCCTTTTACAATATTTTTCTTCATTCATCTAAAATCTCCTCTTTGTAACTGAATGCTCTTCAGTGTCTGATACCCTGGAATAATAGTGAGCAGATCTTACACCGTGTGTAACGGTGTCATGGTTGGAAGAGGGAATCGAGAGATTGTGTCAGCTGGAAAAGGCCCCTCCAGACTCCTCCTGATCTTCAGCTCTTCTCCTTGTGGTCTTTCCTCCAGGCTAAGAGCAGCCTTTGAGCTCTTCCTTGGCTTATTTCTCCCTCCCTGAAGTTCACATAGATTTTGTGCAAATTCTCCTCCAAGCGTGGTGCCTGCAAGGGGACCTGGTCCTGAGTTGGGTCTCCCCAAACCAGAACATTCACTTCCTGCATCCTTATGGCTGCATTTGCCTTCTTTCCATGAGCCTCACCTGATGACTCTGGTTCCGTTTCCTACGATTTTGAGAGCATTTTCACAAACATACATATCAAGCTTGGTATCCCTTATCTTTCTTCCAGTTCATAATTCATGTTCTTATATGAGACTCTATTGTTAGTCAAGTGCTAGTTTCTAAAAATCAGATATTTTTCTACTGCTTTTTACTTGTGTGCTAATCATAAATATTGTTTCTGGAAACTTGATATTCCTCTTATTAAATTTTATTTTATTCAAAAAGGTAAAATACAAGTTTTGGAAAATAAAACTATTACAAAGACAAGACAAAACATTTTTAAAAAAATTGGGCATTAAAAACAGACAAAACATGTATGTTGTCCCCCCAGTTGAATACAATACAGCAATAATAGTTTTTCCCTTGCAAAATAGGCTCACATCTATTTGCAACTACTTGATTTGTCATTTATCTGCAACTACTTGATTTGACTTGTCATCTATAAAAAAAGTAGTTAACAGGCAATCCAACAATAAAATTAAATCTCAAAACTTCAAAATTGTTTGTTATCTGCTATTGTATTTAACTCACAGAAAATTTACAGGGGTTTCTTATCTACCACAGACCACGACAATCATTATCTCCAATCCATCCAGAATTTGTTCAGGGTTAAACATCTTTGTTTGATTCTTAATAATAATACATTTCCTTAAAATTGTAATTAGGATCTTTCCCAACAATTGCTTTCCATTCCCCAAAGTCATAAGACCTCCTGTAAATTGAATCACGACATCTCTTAAGATTTGTTTTCCAGTAAAATATGACAAGTCCATTCCCCCATCTCCCTCAATCTTCTTGAAAGAATCCATTTCATCTGTCATCCATTCTGTCCACTATGAGTCTTCAGGGTCCATGGCCTCTCCAGCCATCTCCAAGCAGCCTGACTTCCAACCAGACTCCTCCTTCAGGGATGCCAGCAACAAATTAAGTTCCACTCCATCCCACCATCCATCCATCCAATCCATCTGATTCAACGATTGTTGTTTGCTTCTAATTTATCACCTTTAATTTGATTTAAAACCATTGCTATTTTATCAAACTTTTAAAATGAAGTTTCAGATAAGGCTTGTAAGTTGAAAGATAACCGGGTCCCAAGCCATGAAGGGCTTTAAAGATGACAACCAGCACCTTGAATTGTACCCGGAAGCAAATTGGCAACCAATGCAGCTCCTGCAGGAGAGGTAGAACCTGGGCACACCAGAGTCTGCACAAAACCATGCGGGCTGCTGCATTTTGCAATCACCGGAGCTTCTGGATGTTCTTCAAGGGCAGCCCCATGTAGAGGGTGTTGCAATAATCAAGATGGGAAGTGACTAGGGCATGAGTGACTGTGAGTGGGGACCGTTGGTCCAGGAAAGGGCATAACTGGTGCACAACCCATTTGTTGTTGTTGTTATTGTTGTTGTTATTAACCCTAACCCTTTTCAAATGAGGGAGGGCAGCCTGTCAAGCCTGAAATTGACATAAGTGTAGCCATTTTAGTTAGTCTTAGTATATATTCTTTTTCTTACTTTCTCTGTGGCAGTCATGGGGGGAGGGTTTCGGGCTTGCTACATTCCTAAGGGGAGGAGGAATGGAGGTAAAGAGAGTTGTTTTGGCTAGGTGATCTTTCTTCCCATGAGAAACGAGCTGTCCTTGCTGGGGCCCCTTGAGGTAGAGATTGATGACATCAAGCAACATTGAATTACTTCTATCGGAAAATGTGACTGTGGGGAGTTGTTTTTAACTTGTAATATTGTGAGGTAATTCTGGATTGTGTCAGTCCCGGAATTACCATGGACTTTGCCAATTGGATGTTTTCCTAAATAAAAGAAATATTTTTTGAAGATGGACTTTGTACTTTTCTTTTTAAATGGATTTCATCACTTGGAAACCTGACATTGTTATCCATCACCTTCAGATTTCATAGGAAAGATTAAAAAAGATTCAAAATTTTTTGAGTATCATTTTCAAGACAGTTTTTATCCACTTAGTCATCATACCATCCCTTACCATATCAGAAAATTGTATGTGAGTCCTTTACTAAAATCCAGTTATATCACCAGAGTTCCCATAGTCTGTTTAGGAAGTGTAATGATACGTGAGAATGACTTTTTGGATAAGGAGAAGAGAGGCTGCCTAGGGAAGGATCAGATAAGAGGGGAGAATCCTGCAGCTGCATAATGGGAGCAAAAGAAACTCAGAAAGGAGCCTCACTAAGTTTTCAGATTGGAAAAAGATTTGGTGGGAGATTTGTTCTTTCAGGTTTGCAAATTTTTGTTAATGTTGTATTACAATCAAGTAGAATTAGCACATCTGGATGTGTTTTCCATCAGGATGAACAGGGAGAAGATTAGTCTGACAATTTTCTTCTTGCTAAACCCATGCCTTCTGGGAATCAACCTGTTGTTTTCAAAGAGTTTATGAATCATCTTTTTTTTTCTTTGTTCATTTTATTTGTCATCTGCTCTAGAACATTCCCTCTAATTTTATTTATTTATTTATATTTGAACTTGTATGCCACCCCATCTCTCCAAGACTCGGTGCTCACAACTAAAAACACAGAACAATAAATATTAAAAAAAACATTAAACCAAACAAGCCCAAATATAAAACACGACAATAAAAATACATTAAAACCCATACCTCCCCAGTGAAGGGTCACAGCCTGGGTTGATCAAACAACCAGGTCTTTAATTCGTGGCGGAAGGTGCGGAGATCAGGGGCCAGACGGAGCTCCAGAGGCAGTTGATTCCAGAGGTCGGGGCCGCGACAGAGAAGGCTCGTCGTCAGGGAAGCACCAGCCGGCATTGACCGCCGATGGAACCCCGAGGAGTCCTTGCTCATGAGCGCACAGGGCGGCCGGCACTAGCTATTGGAAGAAGACGCCCTCAAATATTGGGGACCCATGTCATGTAGGACTTTGAATGTCAAAACTAAAACCTTGAATCTCACCCGAGCTTAATTGGCAGCCAATGCAGGCCACGAGGAGGGGGGTAACATGGGAGAACCGGTAACTCCCATCACCACCAGGCCGCATTCTGCACCAGTTGCAATCTCCAGATGGTATGCAAGGGCAGTCCTAAATAGAGAGCGTTGCAGTAGTCGAAGTCTCGAGGTGACAAGGGCATGAGTAACTGTGCGTGCGGTCCAGAAAAGGGCTAAGTTGTCGAACAAGACGGAGCTGGGCAAAGGCCCCTGGCGCGGCCCCCACCTGCTCCTCCAACCGGAGCCGACATCCAGGAGGACCCCCAGATTCCACGCCCTATCCACAGGGGTAACACCTCCCCCTATGGCCAAAGATGGAGAGTCTTGACTGGCCGAGACGCCCACGCAAAGCCACTCAGTCTTGGCCGGGTTGAGTCGGAGCATGTTCCTACTCATCCAGATCCGCATCGCATCCAAACACCGGGACATCAGGGAGAGGGCATCACTGATCTGGCCTGGGGTGGAAAGGTACAGCTGAGTATCATCAGCGCTGATGGAATTTCACCCCAAAACCACGGATGATCTCACCCAGCGGTTTCATGTAGATATTAAATAAGAGGGAAGGACAGACTGGGACCCCACAAGAGAGAGCCCTCGGGTCGACCAAACCCTCCCACTAACACCGATTGCAGCCCAGAGAGGTAGGAGGAGAACCACTGAAGAACAGTGCCCCCCACTCCCAACCCCTGGAGGCGACGCAAAAGGATACCATGGTCGATGGTATTGAAAGCCGCTGAGAGGTCCAATAGGACCAGGACAGAGGAAAAACCCCTGTCCCGGCCCTCCAGAGATCATCCATCAGCACCAATGCCGCCTCCGTGCTGTAACCGGTTGGAAGCCCGATTGGTACGGATCCAGGTAGTCCGCTTCATCCAGGAAAAGCAGAACCTGCTGAGCCACCACATTTCAACAACCTTCGCCAAAAAGCGAAGGTTGGAGACCGGACGAAAGTTGTCTAACACGGTCGGGTCCAGGCAGGCTTCTTCAGGAGGGGTCTCACCACCGCCTCCTTCAAGGGGAGGAAAGACACCCTCCTCAATGAAGCGTTGACAACTGCCCGAGCCAACCACAGGTGGCCTCCCTGGCGGCATAAGTCAGCCAGGAGGACGGGTCCAACAAACATGTGGTGGAACTCAGTCGCCGATAATCCTGTCCACTTCATCCTCGAAACAGGATCAAACTCATCCCAGATAACAGTGGCCAGACTACCCACAACTCATTCCTCCGACCACTGCAAATCAGAGGACAACCCGTCCGTGCGGCATCTTATCCGTCAGATATTGACCAAACTCCTCAGCCCTACCCGCATGGGTCCGCCCTCCCTCAATATGAAGGAGGAACGGGTAACCCAAACAGGGGTGGCTGGGGTTATCGGGACGCTATGAGAGTGGAGAGATAAGACCTTCTCGCTCTCCCATAGCTACCAGGTAAGTCCTAATGTAGGCTCTTAGCTGGGCACGATCGATTGAGAACGGGTAGACCTCCACCTGCTCTCTAAACCCCTACGACGACGTTTCATCTCCAGGAGCTCCTCAGTATACCAGGGAGCAAACCGAGATCCACGACATGTAAGGGGACGATGGGGACAACCCTGTCGAGGGCTTCTCGCAGCCCGTTGCCAGGCCACTGCCAGATCCTCGGCAGAGTTGTGAGCAAGGGAAGAGGGAAAAAACCCCAGTTCTGCCTGGAACCTTTCAGGGTCCATCAGGCCTGGGGCGGAACCACCTAAGTGGCTCCTCCTCCCAGCAGTGGGGGGCGGCCTGTTGGAAGACCAGCCGTAGGAGATAGTGATCAGACCATGGAACGGGCAAGACTGTAAAAGTAACTTGCCCTCTGTCACTCCGCCACCGTTCAGAGACAAAAACTAGGTCAAGAGTATTTCCCCCCTCATGAGTCGGGCCTTGAATCAACTGGGTCAGGCCCATGGCCTCCATAGAAGCCATGAACTCCTGGGCCAAACCCGACGCCCCCCCAGGGAAGGCAGATTGAAGTCCCCCAGGACCATAAGGTCCGGGAGCTCCACCGCCACCCCAGAGAGGAGATCGAGAAGCCCAGGTAGGGCCGCTGCCACACAGCTGGGGAAAGGTATGTAAGCAGCAGACCCACCTGACCACTAGGCCCCCACCTCACAAGGAGGGTCTCACTCCCGCCTATCTCTGCAACAGTGACCTCCCTTGGAAACAGGGTCTCCCTAATAACCACGGCCACCCCACCACCCCTACCCTGAGCCCGTGGTTGGTGCAAAACCCGAAAACCTGGAGGGCATAAATCAACCAGAGGGACACCTCCTCCGGGCCCAACCAGGTCTCGTGATACAAGCCAGGTCCACAGCCGCCTCCTCAATGATCTCACGGAGGAGGGAAGACTTATTAGCCACGGACCTGGCATTAAAATACACCAACCTAAGGCCAGGGATCCCAGTTCCGTGCTCCCTAGGGAGGAGGCCACAGGGTCGGAGTGGGCCACCACACAAAGATGGCGGTGCGCTCCCAACACATGATATGGCCCTGTGCCTCGCGCCTCCTGCCAATTCCAACCACCCTGGGATCAGGTCCCCACCTCACACCCCGAGCCCGCCAGCCCCGCCCCGCTTCCCCGACAAGACCGGGCTGCAATAAGACCCCTCCACCCCTCCCTAACCCCTTAAGATGACCAATTAGAAATTTTAAAAACCTCCCCTTCCAAGATAAACAAAATTTGAAACCCTTGGTCATGCTATGCCCCCTCTCGGGATAAGAAACCCGTCATCGAGGAGGGGCTTTGACAAAACGGCGGGGCATCGCAGGGACAGGGGAACACCCCTGAGCGCCCGCAGCTCAAGAGAAGAATAGATATACCCCATAGTGGTTATTGCTAGGGAGCAGTCAAGTCCAGAATAGATGGTAAAAAGAGTTCAGTTCGCCGATGGTCAGTCAGTTCTAGAGCCAGAAAACAACAGGAAACTTTGACCCAGGTGGCATTCTCACTACCCACTGGGAAATAAGTCTTGTAAACTCTGACACAGTTCAAACTCCTCTCTCTCACTGAGGACAGTCATCAGAGTAGCTCTAGACAAGGGGGCGAAACACCACTGGTCTCTCACCTCAGTGGTGCTGGACAACATGGCATGCTCCCAACACACCATGTGGCCCCCGGGCAACTGAGACAAATTGGGGGGAGGAAAGATGGTCCAGGCATTGACCAATTGTGTCAATTATATTTTCTCTATATTTTGTCAGTGTATGATTGACACATTTTTCTCAAACTTTTTCATTCATTTATGAAGATAATGGCAGTATTTGTATCCTATTTAACTATATTTGGAGATTAGACAATTGTAAAAGAAAGATTCAATGTGGGATAAGAAACCAAGTTTTCTCTTCTTCAAATTCCTGGATGTTCCCATTCTAGTTTCATCGCTTTCTGGAGAAGAATGAATTTTGGAATATTTCTCTATATACATTGTACTTGGACCAAACTGGAGAGATAACAGCAGATCTGATGATCAACTGCTACTTGGTTCTCCCAAGGGGATTTGGTGGACAAACCTCTGGCGTATTTTGAAAGACAGAGACTTTCTATCAACCAAGATGCTCTTTCAAGGCTGAAGTTGCTCAATAAGGTGGGAGAAATTTTGGTCTCTTTTCTCTGTTTTCCAAAGTCTGAGGTCCGATTTCCAGTGGACCAAGCCTAGAGTCTCCAGGGTGGTTGGTCTTCCATGCCAGTTGGGGTCTTCTAATGGAAGCTCTTCAAGAGACAGGACCTCAGTGGAGTGGCTTTGCAATGAACTCTTTCAAGATCTTACTGCTCAGAGGTTTCTTTCTTCATCACAGTTTAATTTCATATTAAAAAATCTAATGGAATAAAAGTTTCCTAAATCTTCTACAGCAAACTTTATTCTCAGTTTTAATATGACTATATCATCATACTTAAATCTCTTTTCAATTCCATCCCTGTAGACTTTATTAAATAGAAAGTACTTTATTGTAATGTTAAATTCGAAAATCAAAAGGGAGGAACTAAATGAAGAATCTGCCAGTTGTTATACTTCCTGCATCTGTTTAAAAGTAGTCAGAGATTTCTTATTTACCTCAGTGAAGACTAGAGGCTACTTGGCTAACATCCATTTCTCCCTCCATTTTCCATAGATGGAGAGTCCTAACATATTTCCTTTGGCATTCCTTCTTTTTCTGCTTAGTCCCTGCCTCAGTCCAGATGTGTGGAAAGTTGTCCTCCTGGATTTGTCAAGAGGGCTCGAGAAGGAGAGCCAGTTTGCTGCTATGACTGTGTTCCTTGTCCGGAGGGGACCTTCTCCACTCAGGAAGGTGGGTGATACTGAGGAAAATGGGAGGCTTTATGAAACTGGATCCATCCACAACATTTTCATGAAAGTGCAAGTTAAAAGACAGATTGAAGTTCAGCTGCTTTCTAATTTTTAATATGCACAATTTCTCATCTAAAATGAAATAAATAAAAAAGACTTTGAAGGAGGAGCTGGGAAGAGATTTATTTATTTATTTATTTATTTATTTATTTATTTATTTATTAGTGGGACTTATATGCTGCCCCATTTCCGAAGACTCGGGACGGCTCACAAATAAAAACAACAGCAACAATAAATAATTAAAAACAGATTAAACTAAATAAGCCCCATTACAATTACAAATTCATCTCATAAAACTATCCCATAAAACTATCCCATAAAAAAAAAACCATCCCCTCCCAGAAAATCACAACCCGGATTGGTTAAACAACCAGGTCTTCAGGTCATGGCGGAAGGTGCGGAGGTCAGGGGCCAGACGGAGCTCCAGGGGAAGTTGGTTCCAGAGGTCTGGGGCCGCTATAGAATAGGCTCGTCGTCGGGGGACCGCCAGCCGGCATTGGCCAGCCGATGGGACCCCAAGGAGTCCTTGCCTATGTGCTCGCACAGAGCGGTTGGCATTCGATGTCGGCAGGATGGGAGGAGGGGGTGGCAGACTGGGCTAGCTTTACTAACAGCAGAGGAAATATCTCTTCTGCTTTTTACTTTGGATAGGTGCTGCTAAGTTAACCTTTCTAGGAACACCTGAGTTCTTTGGAACCTGGTGATTTGTTTTAGGTCCACCTTCTGAAAGACCTTGCAATTCCCTGTTTATTGTCCTCCCCTTGAGGATCCCTGAGAAGGTGTCCCTGGTCCATAATGTGGTGCTGTGGATAGTTATGGGGGGAACTCATTACACAAATAGTCTGCCAGTCATGTAGATCAATCAATCAATCAGAATAGAGCTGGAAGGGACTTTGGAGGTCTTCTAGTCCAGCCCCTCATCAAGCAGAAGAAACTATACCATTTCAGGCAAGTGACTGTCCAATCTCTTCTTAAAAACCTCCAATGTTGAAGAACCCCAAATGTCTGAAGGCAACTTCTGTTCCACTGGTAAATTGTTCTCACTGATAGGAAGTTTCTTCTTAGTTCCAGATTGCTTCCAGATGTTACAAGATACTGTAGGTAACCACCAAGTCCAGTACGTTAACTGCCATGTGGCAGGACTCAGGATGTTTCCCTAAAAGATTATATGATACATTATTAACTTCTAATAATGTAGGTTCCTATGAAGTTTCTACACATTACACTAGAAATAATTAACATCCTAGAACTTCCCTCAACTTCATATACCTAGCTATATTTTTTTAAAAAAATCCTTCTTATGCTCTTTTTAATGAAATTGTTAAGAAATACTTCTTGGGAAATGCCCAAGGTATGAGCTGTTATCCAAAGAAGATATTTCTTGTAAGATAAAAGCACAAAATATTAAATAAATACTGATTTTTCACTTTCTCAGATACAGAAAAAATGCACCAAGTGTCCAGATGATAAATATCCAAATGAGGAAAGAATTCAATGTATCCCCAAAGTTATAACCTTCCTGTCTTATGAAGAACACCTGGGCATCATCCTGGTCTCTTTTGGCCTGCTCTTCTTCCTAACCACAGGCCTTGTTTTAATCCTCTTCATTAAATACCGAGAAACTCCCCTTGTCAAAGCCAACAACCGGGACCTCTCCTACATCCTCCTTGTCTCTCTCCTGCTTTGCTTCTTGTCTCCTTTTCTCTTCATCGGTCATCCAAGGAAAGCCACCTGCCTTCTGCGACAGACGGTCTTCATCTTCATCTTCTCAGTCGGTGTTTCTTCTCTCTTGGCCAAAACCATCACGGTGGTGCTGGCCTTCCTGGCCACAAAACCAGGAAATCAGGTGAAGAGATGGTTGGGGAAGAGCTTGGCCAACTCCATCATCCTTTCTTGTTCTGCTGTTCAAATTATCATCTGCTCCATCTGGCTGGGAATTTCTCCCCCCTTCCCTGATTCTGACCTCCACTCCCAGCCTGGAGAGATCATCCTGAAATGCAATGAAGGGGCCGTTGTCATGTTCTACGTCACCCTCAGCTACATGGGTTTCCTGGGTGCCATCTGCTTCACGGTGGCTTTCCTGGCCAGGAATCTGCCTGGGGCCTTCAATGAAACCAAACTGATCACCTTCAGCATGCTGGTCTTCTGCAGTGTCTGGGTGACATTTGCGCCCACCTACCTGAGCACCAAAGGGAAATATATGGTTGCTGTGCAGGTCTTCTCCATCCTGGCCTCCAGTGCTGGGCTGCTGGGCTGCATCTTCATCCCCAAGTGCTACATTATCCTTCTGAGGCCAGAGCAGAACACAAAGGAGCATCTCACAGCCAGAACAAATGTAAAACACAACACACCATGATATTTGAAGAATTGTAAAAGTTCCTTTTATTTGAAAGAATAAATTAATTATTTCCACTTAGATAATATGCAGGAGTCAATGAATGATATATGTATATGTTTTGAAATGGGAAATGGTTGAATTACTGGAATTCTTGTATTTTCCTATTCATCCCAATAAATCTAGCCAAAGAGAACCTTGTGAATGTCATTCAGAGGAATTTAATATTTGGCTACTCCCAAGAACCAGACAGCTTATAGAAAATAATTTAAGCAATTATTCCTACTGTCAATGGCTGAAAGGCTAGATGTGTGAGAAAGAGATGGTAGGAAAAGAGGGAAGATGCTCCAAGAGTTGTAGGATATTCTTCTTGAGAACTGTTGCCCTTCACACCAAGGGGGCCCCTGGAAGGCTCTCTTGTTTAGAGACCCAGTCAGCAGCCCTTTCCACGCCTACTCCTTCCCTGGGAAAGAGGGTTTTCTACGAGATCCAGCATCCTCCCTCCATCCCTTTATTGGATGAAAAGGACCCCTCGGACAGCCAAACCTTCCCACCCTCCCAAGTCCACAGGACTGCAACCTCAGCAAAGGCACTGTGAAGTGAAATCCCCGAGGTTTCCCGGAGTCCGGTGCTGGTGAATCAGCTGCTCCAAAGAACACCACCTCCAATGTCCTCTTCAGCCTGCCTGGCTGTACTTCTTGCAGGAAACACTCGATGAAGCTGCTGCTTAGAAGCCTGCCCGGCTCCGCCCCCAGAGACATCTCACCCCAGTTCCCCAGGCAGCTCCTCTTTGGTGCTGCTCCTGCAGCCTCTGAGCTCTGATGGGGCTGGGAGGGAAGAGGCAGAGCCAGCCACTTAGCTCTGTCCCCACAGCAGGGGCTGGTAGGAAGAGGCGTGCAGGCTCCAGCAGCTCTGGTGCTTTTGACTGTTGCACACCCTGGGGCTTCCCAGAGA
>SOZL01000867.1:106167-133813 GCA_009733165.1 Naja naja | reverse complement strand
TACATTATCCTTCTGAGGCCAGACTGAAACACAAAGGAGCATCTCACAGCCAGAGGAAATGTAAAAACATAAAACACATCATACCATGATATTTAAAGACTTGTAAAATTTCCTTTATTTGAAAGAATAGATTAATTATTCCACTTAGATAATATGCAGGAGTCAAAGAATAATATATGTATATGTTTTCAAATGTGAAATAGTTGAATGACTGGAATTTTGTATTTTCCTATTCATCCCAATAAATCTAGCTGAAGAGAATCCTGTGAAAGGTCATTCAGTGGAATTTAATATTTTGGCAACAAGAACAGACAGGTTATGGAAAATTATTTGAGCATTTATTCCTACTAACAATGGCTGAAAGTATAGATGTCTGAGAAAGAGATGGTAGGAAAAAGGGAAGATGTCCAAAGAGTTGTAGGATATTCTTCTTGAGAAACACGTCACCCTTCACACCAAAGAGGTGTGGCTCCCTGAAGGCTTCTCTTGCTTAGAGACCCAGTCAGCAGCCCTTTCTCGCAGCTGTTCCTCCCCTGGGAAAGAGGGTTTTCTATGAGATCCAGCATCCTCCTTCCATCCCTTTATTGGGTGATAAGGACCCCTTGGACAGCCAAATCGAACCCCTTTCTCCCCAGCCCTCAGGACTGCAACCTCGGCGAAAGGCATTGCGAAGTGAAATCCCCCAGGTTTCCCAGAGCCCGGCGCTGGTGAATCAGCTGCTCCTAAGAACACCTTCTCTGATGTCCTCCTCACCTGCCTGGCTGGCATTTCTTGCTGGGAGGCACTGGGTGAAGCAGCTGCTTAGAAGCCGCGCTTTGGCTTCAGCCCCCCAGAGACCTCTTCACCCCAGTTCCCCAGGCAGCCCTTTTTCGGGAGGAACTCCTGCAGCCTCAGAGCTCTGACGGGGCAAGGAGGGAACAGGCGCAGAGCCACTTGCTTAGCCCTCTTTCCCCGCAGCCGGGCTGGGAGGAAGGCGATGCAGGTGCCCAGCGGCTCTGCTGCTTCCTTGCCTGCTGCACTCCCTGTGGCTTCCCAGAGAGGCTCTCGGCCAGCCCTGAGGGGGGCTTAGGTGGGGAGAAGGGGGTAGGCAAGGGGAGGGGCTCAGGCCAAGAGGACGAGGACCCAGAAAATGAAAGTGGTAAAATAAAGAGAAATAGTAGAGAAAAAAGAAGGGGGACGGGAGGAACCCAGCCCTCCCTTTCTTAACCAGCTTGCAAAGGTCTGCCAAGTAAGGCAGGAGTAATAGGGGCTTGTGCAAGGTGTGGGGTTCCCTCTTGAGCACCACCCGAGCCAAAATGGCCCTGAAAAGTGGTGATTTCACCCGTTCACCTGCCTGTCAGCTGAGCAGCTCCACCTGGTCTTCCCCCAAGGGGATGGGGCCCTTCTTGCGGTGCTGAGGAAACGCCCCTCCTGGGGCTCAGCTCCCTTGCCTGCCTTTGTGGCTCCCTCCGGAGCGAGATCCGGTCTTTTCCTTTCCCTTTGGGTCTTCGGGGCTCCCATTTTCACAGGCAGAAAATCCAGGCATCTCTGCCACCGCTTCAGAGCAACTAACTGATACACAGAATACATTTCATCTCCGATTCTTCTGTGCTGACTTTGAAACCCGTTTGGGTCAGAATCAGAAGTGACTCCTGGGTGATTTCCTAATGGGGCAGAGCAAGACCCTTCCAGGAAGCCATGGAGCCCTACCCAAAGCTTGTGTGGGGCAGCCGCTGCTCACTCTCCCTCCTCAGGTGGCCTAGTTGTCAAGGAAGCAGCCTAGAATCTGAGAGGCTCAGGGTTCGAATCCCACCTCTGGCATGAAAGTTGGCTGGAGGGGGTCTTTGGGCCAATCCCTGATCCCAGAAGTGAACTGTCAGCCTTTGTGCACCTGCGATCAAGACACAACACCCTTTGTAAGATGGATTAATTAGAGCAACGAGTGAATGCCGTTGTCTTTGCTTCTCTGGATCTTCCCAAATCTGGACTGAAGGTTTCACTCTGGGATAGGCAGAAGAAGTATGGAAGGCACCACCAAGGAGGGGCTGCCCTTTGCCAAAACAGCCACACCTGCCACGGTCCAGCAACACCTCCCCTGGTCCTTCTGTTCCCTAGACTAGCCATTTCCAGTTCCTGCATTCGTTCATTGTAGGTTTTAGTCAGGTTGAATCTCTCCTTGATCAGTTTCCATCCATTGTCACTTGTCTAGAATATGACCAGAATGCAGAGAAGGGAAGGGAAGGGAAGGAAGGAAGGGAAGGAAGAGGAGAGAAGAGAAGAGAAGAGAAGAGAAGAGAAGAGAAGAGGGGATTCAAATACTTCTCTGACTCACCCCTTACAGATCTGTGCCCTGTTTACAAGGTCTTCCTTGTTTAATCACATTGTTAAAGCTGGCTTTTTCTTCAAAGGTAGGAATTCTTGGAAGATGAGAAAATTCAGGGGGGATTGGTTGGCAGCAGAAGGTGGCTTGTCCTCCATGGGTGGGAGATTGAAGGGGCAGCTGCAGGGGAGGGCTGCATGCTTCTCCTCCTCTCCAAAGAGGGGCAAGGGTTTGGCCAATGTGGGACAATAGTCATTCTTACATCATTCAATTGCTCTCTTTGTCAGGACATATATTCAATCTTCGTGATTCACATCATTCATATGGCTAAAAGTTCAATACAATATTCCATTATTCCTTGACCACGGGTTTTGATCACCTGGCTGTGATCCTGACCTTTCTGAACCCTTCCCCAGGTGCTGCTTGTCTTCTGCACTTTGGGGTGAGAGAGCATTGCCCTTCATTTATTCTGTCTGGTGCTATTCAAATATATTCTGGATGTTGATGGGTTTAATATCTTTCCCATCTTACTTCTTCTGAAATACATTTCAGCTCAGCATCTGCTAAATAGAAAGGTGGATATCTTTGATTTTGTTTGATAAGTGCTTTTCTTGGGGTTTCTTGGTGTTCTTCTTCTGCTCATATAGAGTTTTCTTTAATCGAAGACTTTCACCCACACCATTACACATCTCTCTTCTCCTTTATCTTCTCTGCTGGATTTGATCGCTGGGCTTCAAAGTGGCAGCTGCTTAAGAAGGCTCATTTCCCTTCCCCAAAAACCATATATTGATTATTGCAGCAGGCCGACATGGTGTAGTGATGAAGCCAAAGTTAAAATCCCAACCCACCTCTGGAGGTTTCTGAGTGACTGTAGTTAGTTCCTCTCTTTCAGCACAACAGCCCTCAGAGGCCATAAAAGGATGGGAGGCCCACGTGGGAGATTCTGGTATATTATTATTATTTATTATTTGTTTTGACTTGTATGCCGCCACTCTCCAAAAAGGACTCAGGGCGGCTCACAGATAAAAACACAGAACAATAAATTATTTAAAAAGAAATTAAACTAAACAAGCCAAAATACAACTATAAAACCAAATTAAAATCGAATTTAAAACCCACCCTCTCCCCCAGGAGATCAGTCCAGCCCAGCCTGTAAAACAACCAGGTTTTAGATCGCACCGGAAAAAGGAGAGATCGGGAGCCAGCCGGAGCTCAACGGGTAGCTGGTTCCATAAGGCGGGGGCCGATGCGAATAGGCCCTTCCCCGGTCACCGCAAGCTGACATTGTCGTGCGGACGGCAACCTGAGGAGTCCCAACCTGTGTGCTCGCACAGGGCGACCGGTATTTGATATCGGCAGGAGACGCTCCCCCAAGTACCCGGACCCATGCCATGAAGGACTTTGAATGTTAATGTCAAAACCTTGAATCGCACCTGGAGGGCAACCTGCAACCAATGCAGCTCGCGCAGGAGCGGCGTAACATGGGAGTATCGGAAACTCCCATCACAACCGCGGCCGCCGCATTCTTTGAGTTCCCAACAGAAAGCTGTGAAAACTTTTTGAAAGGCAATTTTTAAAATAAAGAAGCTGTACTTTGCCTTTTGGGGCTATGTAAATGCATTATACTTAAGATGACCAGATTTTAACATTGGTAAAGTGGGACACCATTGACCGGGGGGGGGTTTTCTTGATTAAAAATTTGCATGTAAAAAAAATTGCATTAATTTGCATTAATTATAAAATTAACAAAAATAATATAAAACTCATATCCTGGCGAAATAGCCACATGGCCTTAGGGGGTTTTAGGGTCCTAAGTCTGAGATATATTTCCACCACACAGCTGACTTTTAGCTCTGTATGGCAGACTTCTGCTTTACTATTTAATAAAAATCCTAAATGGATCTATGTTTTGTATCATGTTCATCATAACTTAATTACCTGCAGTGAAGATTAAGATAATTAAAAGTGTTGGATGTTAGTTTATATGAAGCAAACAGGTGCTGAAAAAGCTTTAGTGTAATATCAAATACTTCATTTATTGGCAAGTATCTTAATGAAAGGACACACATATATTATTGTTAGCATTTTTTTTCTAAAATTGCTGTAACATAAATGTTTTATGCTAGCTTTCTCCCACCTTATGCCTCCCTTTCTAGTGCTAAAAGTGAAGTCTCTGTCATTCTTGTGAGTAGGTTTAAAATGATACAACTTTAATCCACCCATTCAAAAGACTTAAATTGTATGTATTTCCCCTCTCTTACACTCCTGAGTTTAATCCATGATTCCTCCTCCCCATAATGTGATTCAGAGGAGAGGTTTGAATGCAAAGTTTCAGTGGGACATGAATGGGTTCAGCTGGCTTTTAATGAAACCAGAAGGAGGTCCAGTTTGGGCTCAAAATGTTGACCACACTGAGCAAAACTCCTGTGCAATAAGTGTATTCCTAAAGTGATGTTTTTAGTTTCTTACACCCTTCCTGCTAACTGAACAGTATTTATCTTCATTTAGAGAAAAAAGATGCTGCATCTACAATGCATATAAAAACAGCCACCATAGCATTAAGTACTAGAACATGTTCTTCCTTATGCCTCAGTTAAAGTCTTTTATTTTTTACCAAATCCTGCAAGCTTGCTTTCTCCAGTGCTGTTATTTCCTATTGTAAAATTCAGCATAGATATCCCCTGTCAGTGCAAATAAAGCAGTTTCAGGTGGTCCCAGTTTTTAGAAGTTGGGGAAGCTGCTTTAAGCATTTTCCTCCTATTCTTCTGTGGTAAATCTAGGTGCATTTTAAAATATGACTTTGGTACAATTTCAGAGTGAAAGAACCGAAATCTTAAACCAGTGGCAGTCTGAGCCTGGTAGTAATAGTAAATTTTCTTCCTCTTTCACAGCTTCCATTCAGCCTCCTTCAAGGCTTGTCCCTATTTAGAAGCAGCATTTGTCATCAGAGGAGCCCCTCCCTTTCCACACTTATTTCCATGGTAACCGTTTTAAGGCATTCTGCAGACTGAAAACTACTTTTGCTTTTTCATCATGCAGGCTGCCACTGTGAAGAGTTCACTGTATATCTACAGCTTCTGAATTAATATAAAAGAATATGCAGCAGTTTGCATGGACAGTTTGTTTTTAAGATGAGTTACTTATAAAGGAACTACGGGTCAGCCTACATGCAGCTTACTGTCAGCACGTTGTTTACTAAAGGAACCACAATCTAAATTGATTAATTAATTGATTAACTTTGGGATAGGTTTGATCAGAATTGATGTTCCATCCAGTCAGCTGGACAATTTCCTGAATTCACTTCAAGGAAAATCTGGCCAGATGGAGCTAGAGAGAGAGAGAGAGAGAGGAGCGAAGAGCGAGTCTTCTCCCCACCCGGCATGTCCTTCCAACCCCCCAGTCTCCACGTAGGGCTCGCTTACCTGCCGAAGTGGCCGAGGGACTCGAAGAGCAGCTCGAAGTTGTGAGCCATGGCTGGGGACGCGCGGCGGTGTGCGAGGCAGACAGAGTCCCATGGCAAGTTCCCTCCTCCTGCCCCACCAGAGCCCGCCTGTCGGGAAGGGGCATCACCTTCACCCTTCCCGTGTAATGGACCCTTCAGCCGGGCTAGTGGGCTGCGATATCCCGAGCCCTGGCAGCGCGGGGGGGGGGGACCCCTCCCCACAGGTGCTCACTGGCCGCGACCCCGCCTCTTTTTCCCACGCAGCCTCCACCGCCCACTGCTAGTCCCATCCTTTCCAGCAGAAGTGACCCTTGCAGGGATTTGACCTGTGAGAAGGAGTGGGGGGGGGCTGGGAAGATAAGCCAAGCAGCTTTCCAAGAAACGCCGTCCCTCCCTAACGCTTTCAGCCCAAGCGCAGGCGCGGGGAGAAAAAGTGTGGCGCCCCACGCGAAGGAGGCCTCTGCGGTCAGTGTTCTGAATTCTGCGCCTGAAAGAAGGCCGAGGGAAAACTTTGGGAATCCTGGGGATTCCATTACTTGGACCGTATTCTCTCTAATAGATGAGACCGCAGACTCATAAAGTTTGAAAGAGCTGCTTTCACCCTAAGTAAAGCGAAGTAAGTACCTGATAGACTTCTGCTAATAAAATCGGGACTTTTTTAAAACGCCATGGGACGCGGGACAAATTATTAAAACTCAGGACTGTCCCACCAAAAGCAGGACATCTGGTCACCTTATAAACTACAACGTTGTCCTCTTTTATTTTATATAGTTTCTAGGCACTTCAAAGTCTGCTCTGAAAAATACTTCACCCTCAGTGCAGGCATGGGACTTAGTACAAGAGAGTCAGCAGATTCTTCAAAGAGCAATCTAATAATAGAGGAGTTATTGCTCCTGTATTACCAAGTGAGACTGGAATTCTAAATAAATTCTAAATATTAAATGCTGGCCTCATTTAGCAATGGACCCAGTTAAAAACTGTTTGCAGATTCAGTTGGATTTATGGCAGTAAATTAAGGTGACCAGACGTCCCGCTTTTGGCGGGACAGTCCCGAGTTTTACCAATTTGTCCCGCGTCCCGCGGCATTTTAAAAAAGTCCCGATTTTAAGAGACGGAATCCCTGGAAGGGCATTTCCTGAAAGAACTTTCCCTTTCCTTTCCACGCCCCCTTTCTCGCGTTGCACCTGGGCGTCTGCCTAGCAACAATGACGACACGGGAATACCTTTTTCTATTGGTTGAGGTTGGCCAATCGCCGGCTTCCTCTGGATTGTTGCACTGTTGATCACGGGGAGGGGGGCACCTCTTCTTTTCCCTGCGACTGTCCAGGAGATCTGAGGGCTGGTTGAGGGTCACGGCCAGGATGGCTTTGCACTCTGCACCCCTCTGGCTCCTGGTGCTGCTGGCGGTCGCCCTTTGGGAGAGCTGCGTTGGTGAGTCCCTGTGGGGCCTTCGAGATCTGGCCCCTTTTCCTTCCCCTTTCTCTTCCCGGAAATTCTCTCTCTCCGCCCCCAAGTTTATTCCCAGACATAGAATGCTGATTCGGTCCTCTTTCCAGTCCTCTCCCCCCCCTGTGGCCACTGCTTGATTAGGTCCCAAAGCGTTGAGGGGACTCTGCTGCCTCCCCCCCATCCAGGAGAGCCCCCCTGGGAACAGGAGAAGGGTGGCCCCTCCAGATGTCAGGGCAGCATATAAATATGAATAAAATAAATAAATAAAATAAATAAGTCTACCTGGGCGCCCCCAAGAGCAGTTCCTTCCCTCCCCCAAAGCGGAGATTGTCGGAAAGCGGCGTTTGCAGGGGATCAGGGCGGTTCACGAACTTCCTGGCTGCCCCCCTCCCCTGGGTCGCCTTTCCTGCCCTTGTGGGGCCTTTGGGGCTCTTTGGGGCTTCTGGTGCTGGGAGGACCCGGCTGGTTTCTCCAATTGGATCCGTGTCTTGGCAGATGTTGGTGCAGTGGAGCGATGGGGCTAAGGTTGTCCTGTGAAGATTCCTCCTTCCTGATTGTCGTAAACCCCCAATAGCCCCAGAGCTTTTTTCCTGGTACAGGCAGAGATTATTCCTTAGCAATCAGGAAATTGGGGTGCTCCTGGCTGTTTGCTCTGAGAAATTATCAATGTAGCAACTTTTCAAAAGATATTTAAAAATTGGCAGGAATTTAAGGATTAAATAAACTGGCTTGGGTGTAAAAGAAAAGAGAAGCAATTCTGGATGGTGACCATGAAATGAACCACTTGCTTGGACACAGACAGGCCCAAACTCACCAGCCTTTCCTGACTGGAGGCACATTCACCATTGTGAGGATGCCAAACCTGTGTTGTAGTCACACGTGTCATTTCTGACTTGAGGAGGATTCGTGACTGTGAGGAGGCCCAACGTGCGTTACATGCACACATTTCTCCTCTCAGGCAGACTTCAGACTTCATCCTCACTGCTCAGCCCCACAAGGAAAGAAGCCAGTTCTGGATCACGGAGAGTCCGATCCCCCCTTCTTCTGTTGGGGAAAAGCTCTGATCCCTTTTGGATTCTGAAATCTCCCAGAGCAGGAACTGGATCTGGGGATCCCTCTCCCAAAAGCTCTGAGAAGCCCCTGGGATTGTGGGAGGAGCAGGAAGAAGGAGGCCCAGGCCTTTGCCTTGGACTGGGAAGGACTGGGAGGTCGGACTGGAGGGAATGGGCAGTGGGACTACAGGTAGTCCTCGACTTACAACAGTTCATTTAGTGACCAAAGTTGCAATGTCATTGAAAAAGTGACAGTATGACCATTTTTCACACTTATGACCATTTTAGCATCCTCATCGTCACGTGACCGAGATTTGGATGCTGGGCAACTGGTTCATATTTATGACGGTCGCAGTCTCTCCCTATCATGTGAGCCCCTTTTGCAGCGTTCTGACAAGCAAAGTCCATGGAGAAGCCAGATTCACTTAACAACCAAGTTATTCATTTACCAACTGCAATGAATCATTTAACAACTGAGGGAAGAACATTTGTAAAATGGAGCAAAAAACCTCACTCAACAAATGTCTCACATAGCAACAAACAATATGGGCTCAGTTATGATCATAAGTTGAGGACTACCTTTATTTATGTCTCTGGGCTTTGGAGGTCATGCCCTTTTTTTTTATAAGAGGTTTTATTTTTCCAAAAACACAAACATAACAAACAAACATACAACACATAGATCCATATCAATTTCAAGTATGTCGGTCGGTCAAAAATCACAGTGCCTTCCCCTCATTATTCATACTCAATATTACAAAAAGGAAAATGTGGTTTTTTTCCCTCGTTGTTAGTAAAGTTTTATGTCTTGTGAATGGAGCTGGTCCTCCAGGGAAGGGCTGGAAAAACTCTGATGATCCTCAGTCAGGAGTTTGCATGATGGAAGCTGAAATAATTTTCTGTGTTTAATCTTTGGTTCACCAGAGGGGCCTTAAAGGTGACAGGACCCTCCCCACAGAGGATGAGTTGGGGAGAGGACCCCAGCTTAGCCCCCCCAATATGGGTGTTTTCAGCAGGAACTCCCAATCATCCCCAGTGGGGCAGTGTGGAGAGGCCCCTGGGTTTCTATAGAGTGAGGGGAATTAGAATAGATTAGAATAGAATAGAATAGAATAGAATAGAATAGAATAGAATAGAATAACAGAGTCGGAAGGGACCTTGGAGGTCTTCTAGTCCAACCCCCTGCTTAGGCAGGAAACCCTACACTTCAGACAAATGGTTATCCAACATCTTTTTTAAAACTTCCAGTGTTGGAGCATTCACAGCTTCTAGAGGCAAGTTGTTTCACTGATTAATTGTTCCAACTGCCAGGAAATTTCTCCTTAGTTCTAAGTTGCTGAATTCTGGGAATTGAAGTCCAAATGGCTGAGTCTGAGGAACTAGCTCTGATTTAGGCCTTTCCGTTGAGAGTCCCTGATCATGGAAAGAGTTGAGTAGCCAGGATCACAATCCCTCCCAAGTTGGCTGAGGGGCATTTCTACCTGACAAAGTGCAGGATCAGCCCCAGAGGAGGACAGGTTTCAGAGCAGCTTTTGGGAAAGTGAAGGGTGAGATTCAGAGGAAATCTGGTCCAATGGAAAGCATCCGTCAATGATGGTCTCAGGGCCCTAACTGGGTTGCTGAAATGAAGCAATCCTGGGATAATCCCAGTGAAATTCTCTGAGGAGTGAGGGGGAGCCCTTCTGAGTCCTGGGTTCAAGGCGGATTCTGCTCAGACGGCTGAACTCTGGGAGGGGAGGCAGGTATTTCCAGTGATGGGAAGGGGACAGGAGGAAGATCTGGGGTCTCCGTGGCTTCATTGCTGCTCCTTTCCCTTTGCCTTCCCACTTTTGGGTTTCCCTAAGGATCCCATGGCTCTACCTTCCCTCCCCAAGGCCATGTGGCTATTTCACCAGGATATGAGTTTCATATTATTTTGTTAATTTTATAATTAATGCAAATTAATGCAAATTTTTACATGCAAATTTTTAATCAAGGAAACCCCCCGTGTCCAATGGTGTCCCGCTTTACCATTGTTAAAATCTGGTCACCTTAGTCTAGGTCTGTTTTCATTGGTGCTCGAGTTGCTGTGTTCTTGATTTGCTGGCAACATTGTGTTTTGTGTATTGGGGGTGTGTTTGAGTTGGAGGTTTTGGGGGGGGGGGTTGTTTGTGTCCAGGTGTTAGTTTGTACTGTGGTATAGAGATCCTTTTGTTTGTGAGTGCAGGCTTCCAGATGATTGATAGTCTGGTGGAGTCATCTCTTCTATTCATACTATTGGGTCTTGTATCAATTTCTATGGCTTCTCTGATGATTCTGTGGCTGGGCTTTTCTATAGGAGCTATGGTTTTGGTGCCATTGAAGTCGATGCTATGGGCTGTGGCTTTCATAGGTTGGACTAGTGAGGAAGTGTGTTCCAGCTTTTTCACTGCATTCTTGTGTTCTTCAAGATGGGTACTTATTTTTCTAAAGGTTTGTTGGTTTCTATTGCTTTTCTATTGGTTTTGGGAAGGCCGTATAGTTTGGGGCATCTGGAAGATTTTTCTCTTGGGATGATCTTCTGTTGGATCTTTGTTAATGTTGCTGGTTATGATACACGTGGAACAAAGAGATCTGCTAGTGAGTTTCGATGTGGTCTCACTATTCACCCAAGTCCCGTAAAAGAAACCCTAGAAATTATCAAAAACAAATACCAACCACCCAAGCACCTCATGGAACTAACAGAACACTGCTTAACCAACACAAATGTCATATACAAAGGACAAAGATACAAGCAAATTGAAGGAGCCTCCATGGGATCACCACTGTCACCCGTTATTGCAAATCTGTTCATGGAAGAATTCAAATCCAGAACCCTGGCAAAGGCCACCCACAAACCAAAACTATGGCTAAGATACATCGATGACACATTTGTTATTTGGCCCCATGGAAAAGAAAACTTGAACAATTTCCTAACACAACTAAACACCACACACCCCAAAATCAAATTCACCATAGAAACAGAAACAAACAACCAACTACCATTCCTAGATGTACTAATCTACAAAAAAATAGATGGCACACTAGGACACACCATATAGCAGAAGAAAACACACACCAACCGCTACCTAAACGCTCAATCCCACCACCACCCAGCACAAATAAACTCTGTGGCCAAAACACTAATTACCAGAACCAAACGCCTGGCAGACAAGGCACACATAAAAACTGAACTATGCACCCTAAGCAAAACACTGATAGCTAACAGCTTCCACAAGAACAAAATCACGAGCCTAATCCACAAAAACACACTGAAACACAATAGAGACCCAAAAGATGAGCAGACCTATGGAACAGCTGTCCTGCCCTAAATAAGAGGTCAGCAAGACTCTACGCAGGCATCACATCAAGACTGCCTTCAAAACAGACAAAAAAATAGCCAAGCCTGAGACACACGATTAAAAAGAACCGAATACACAAGCCTGAAGATGGCAGGTGAGATTCTGCCGAAACGTCACTATAACTTTAAAAGCACAACTATTAAGACATGGGAAGATTTTATTTTTCTCCAAAATTTATGAAGGTAAGAGCAATCTACAAACTATTGGTGTCTCTAAAATCTATGATATACTTTTAAGTATTATATATATATATATATTTGTTTTCGTAGATTTTCACGGGTAAAGGTATGTAGGTCTTGGTGTATTCGGGTCTTGTCCCGTGTAAGATTGAGAATACCTTGGCAACGTTTCGACGAAATCTCATCCGTCATCTTCAGGCTGGTGTCTTCAGCCTCGTTCTTCTGGGAGAAGTCTATCTACCTAAAACCTTCTGGTTCTTCTGCAAGGAATGCATTTGTCTCAGGTTGAACTTGAGGATCATGACATAAATTTAGCCACAATATCTGCCAATCTATTTGGCCTATAATTGCTAGAATCCTTTTTATTCCACATTGTAGATAGATAAAATGCTACTATTGCCAGCTTCAATCACACTTGATATGGCAGGCATTATTTATATGTGAAAATAGACATGCCAATAGAGGCCCCCAAAACTAGGATTTTTTTTGATCACTTAAATAGTTGGTAGAATGTCTTCTCCAGGGAATGTATTCCTTGCATTTCAGGCCTTTTATGACTAATTTAAACATGAACATAATAGGGTAAAATATTGACATGTTCACTAATATGGAGAAAAGCAACTCTTGAATTCCATGGAAAAGACATGATTGCCTCTATTGCTCACCCACCAACACCTACCACTCACTGTACCAGACGGAGAAAAACACACAGAGACCTGTGGGACTTTGTAGGTACTTCCTAATATTGACACCTGGATGAAGATGGTCCTTTCAGCTCTATCAAGAAGAGCCAGAAGGTTGTCCTTCCTTCCACAGCCGTAGTTGGGGACATTGGCGTCTCCAGTGGAGAGCATGTCCAGCAAGGCATCTGAAGTGTGGAAAGGGCTCCAATAGTTGTCATAGATGTTGTAGCCCAGGGTGAGATTGTGCAGGAGCTGGGAGTTCTTGTTGACCATTTGAATGGCAAAAATGAATAGAAAGCCGCTTAAAAAATAATAAGAATTCCTGCTGTAAAAAAAAGTTATAATCAACAGCAACAACAAATACTTTTGTTATATATAATATAGATATAACCCTCCACAAACCTACCGAATCTTAAGCCAACACTTATCCAAATGCAATGATCAGTTACACAAATACGAAAATTGGCTGAGGTACAGCAACTACAACTGGTTCAACCACTACTTTAAATAAAATTCATTATTCAAGTGATAAATTAGGGATTGAACTGAAGAGGAAAATAATCTGCAGACCTTTCAGCTTTTTTTCAGACCCCTTCTTGGATGTGAGTCTCTTTCACAAAATCAGACAAAAGAGAGAAGCCATGGAAATCCAAATCATTCAGGAAATTAGAGTTATCCCCCAAAGTAGGAATAAGTGAGGGAAAAAAACAGAAAAGGACAGAATGGCGGGAGTGCAGCTCCATCACCCAGAATGACTTACAAATCATGGGAAACAAACTGAAGAGAAGGAGCCACACTGAAAAGCGACTTTATATGCGATATTTTCTGTCCACTGGTGACTATACCAGTGAGATGGTCTCCTGGGCTGTAAAAGCTGCTTGGATAGTGTTAAGTGTGCACGAAGAGTCAGACGCAAAGAGCTTCAGTGAAGAGTTTATTAAGTGACTACAGCTTGAATGGACCTGACTTGGCTGGGCTACGGCTGCTTCTTATAGCCAGCAGCCGTAGTTGCCAGCCAATCGGAGTGCAGGGTTTTCCCACACTTTTTAAACCAATCCTATTTGACATTTTACAAGAACAATTCAAACTAAACCAATGACATTCAAACCTACATACATAACACCCCTCCCCACTAGGTTCAGTCCATACTCAAACCCCAACCTATCTAATGTATTCTTTTAAATAGGTGGGGCTCTTGCGTACGTTGAGACCTTCGTGGTTCAGAAGTTTTAACCTTCTCACCCAGTGAGAGAGGAAATGTGTCTGCTGACATTTCCCCACTGGGGCTTCCTGTGAAAGAAGACCCTGTTTGATTGTTAGAATCTGGTCTCTCCTCCCAACCCATCTCCAGCCCAATGTCAGCACCCAAGTCAGGTAGTGATGTACAATCTTCCACTTCTAAGGATGGATTTTGGCATTGTGACAGGTTTTGGAGTGGTTCCTGTCGTAATGGCTCGTTATACTTGGGGTTGATTCTTGCTTGCTGATTTTCCTCCTGTTCCTCCCCTTCCCCCCTAGAAATGACATTAGGTGAGGGAACTAGAGAGAGACAAGGGCGATGTTCCTGAGAGAACCTGGATCTAAGTTGATCAATGTGCCTGCTCCAGAGGAGTCCATCCTCTGTTTGTACCCGCAAGAACGAGGGCCAGTGATGTGAGTTATTTCAGCAGGAATCCACAGAGGTTCACCTATAAGGTTCTTAGCATACACAGAATCACCCACACTGAATGTACGAACTTTGGAAGTGGAATCCAGTGGTGCGTTGGGTGTGTAAGTGGGATGAAGGCGGTCAAGGGAAGACCTAAGTTTCCTACCCATCAACAACTCTGCTGGGGATAAGTTATTTGATGGGCTAGGAGTGATGTGCTGAACACTAAGAAGTTTTTCAACTTTCTCAGTGATGTCCCCAGGACCCAGTTGCTGAAGCTTCTCCTTGGTAAAACGTACCATGTGTTCAACCCGGCCATTAGCGAAGGGTGCCCAGGGGCAGTAAGGGCATGTCTGATACCCTGTTGTGCTAGATAGGATTCAAAGAGGTTGGATGTAAATTGAGGGCCATTGTAAGAGACAAGAACATCAGGTAACCCGTGGGTTACAAACAGTTTTTTAGCTGCTTGATGACAGCATCAGTTGTGGTGGATGTCATGGGAAACACCTCTAGCCATATGGAATATGCATCTACTATAATAAGAAAGGTGTGCCCTCTGGTAGGGCCTGCAAAATCAATGTGGATCCTAGACCACGGGCCCCTAGGACATTCCATTCCTGTGTGGGGGTGAGAGGTGGTGCAGGCCTGACTACCTGACAGTTGCGACAAGATGCAACCCAGTTTTCAACCATTTTGTCAATACCTGGCCACCATACATAACTCCTGGCCAATCCCTTCATCCTTACAATACCAGGATGACCCTCATGTAACATTTCCAAAACCTCTCTTTGCAGTTTTGCAGGAATAACCACCCTGTTACCCCACAAAATACATCCTCTTAATACAGATAATTCAGTTTGCCTGGACTTAAAAGGTTGGGCATGGTGAGGTAGATCTTGAAGAGGCCAACCTTTCTTAATCCAGCCTATAACAGGAGCCAACACAGTGTCTTTGGCAGTCTCTCTGGCAATTTCAGCAGCATGAACTGGAAGCTTGGCAACAGTTTCTAGGAAAAAGGTGTGTGTTTCAGGTTCAAAGTCCTCCTTGTGGCAAGGCAGTGGGCAACGACTTAGTGCATCAGCATGTCCAATGTCCTTGCCAGGCTTGTGGATAAGTTTGTATGAATAAGATGCAAGAAATTAGGGTCCACCTCAGCATTCTTGGTGACAGGATAGTAGGTGTAGGTTTGTCTCCTGCCACAATGCCTAACAAAGGTTTGTGATCTGTAACAATGGTAAATGTTCTTCCATACAAATATTCATGAAATTTCTTGACAGCTGCAACAACTGCCAATGACTCTTTGTCCAATTGGCTGTAGTTCCTTTCTGCTTTGGCTGAGTGTCATTTAGCTGAGTGTCATTTTCAGCAGAGATTAACACATCATCAAAGTAAGGCACTACCCCTGGCAGTCCTTGGAGCATTCTTTCCATAAGACTTTGAAAAATGCCTGGTGCCACGCTTACTCCAAATTGTAACCTTTTACATTTGAAGGCACCTCTATGAGTGACAATGGTTTGGGCCTCTGTAGTGGCATCATCAACTGTTAGTTGTTGATATGCCTGGGCCAGATCCAATTTGGCAAAGACTGTACCCCTGCCAAGTGAATGTAACAGATGATGCACAACTGGCACTGGATATGCGCTCTGCTGCAGCGCATGGTTCAGTGTCCCCTTATAGTCTCCACAAATTCTTACTGACCCATCAGCCTTTACTGGTGTGACTATGGGTGTCTCCCATCTGGAGTGGTCAGTGGGCTCTAAAACCCCTTGAGCAATTAACTTGTCTAATTGTGCATCAATTTTTTCCTTTAAGGCAAATGGGACCCTTATGGGCTTTAAACGAATTGGGGGCACCTTGGGATCTAGGTTGAAAGTGATAGGGGTCCCCATATACTTGCCCAATCCTTCACTGAAGACCTCTGGAAACTCAGACTTCAAGGCCTCCTCCCATTCAGAGTTGCTCACGTGATTGATGCCAGTCACCTCGATGCCTAGTGGCTTGAACCACTCAAGTCCCAGCATGCTTGGGCGATCCTTGTCCACGATGGTCAGAGGCAAACGTTTGGTGTGGTCTTTAAACTGCACGTTGAAATCTCTCGCTCCAACTACTGGAATCTTGTTCCCTTGGTAGTCTTTAAGAGTCAGTGCTTGTTTCTGGAAATGTTTCTTCTGAATGTTGGGAAGTAGTCTGTGAATAGTGTCCCATGACACCATAGATAAATAGGAGCCTGAGTCCACTTCCATTTGGCAAGGCCTTCCTTTAATGAATACCTTCACATGTACTTTTCTGCTTCTCAAGGGTGAAGAATGACCAATAGTGACTGTTTGATGAGTTTCATTCTTGCCATTTGCTTCTGAATTGCGCCCCATCTTTTCAATGAAATTGTTGGGCTTGAATTCCTTCTCAGGGAATTTCCTCCTACTAGGTGGAGTTCTGGATGATTTGCAGACTCTGGCTAGGTGACCCCTTTTCTCACAACATAGGCAGATGGTGTCTAAAAACTTGCATTCAGTGCGGGGGTGGCTCCCCCCACAGCCTCTGCAATAAAATTCTTGCCTCTTTCTCCCGGGGTCTTTTCTTTTCTTCTCCATTCTGAGTCTATAAATTCCTTCCTCCGCCTCACTGCAATCTGAATCAAAGTCTATTTGTTCGCAATGGGCTGTTGTGGATTTTTCCCCATCAGAATGGCTCGAGGCCTGGCTTGAGGCTTTGTTAATCTTTTTCATGGCCGCTGCTGAGGACTTGGGAGCTTCCGCTGAAACAGCTTCTTCTATGGCCTCCTTAAACGTGATCTTAGGTTTCATGAGTAATTTGCTCTGTAAGATCTTATCTTTAAGGCCTAGAACAAACCGATCACGCATGGCCTCTTCTAAGTTGGTAAACTCACAAGCACCCCCAATGTCCCTTAAACTTGCCACGAAGTCATTAACATTCTCGCTTTCCCCTTGATCCCGATGGTAAAACTCGTGTCTCTTAATGAGGCACGATACTTGTGGGGCGTAATGGGCTCTTAAAAGCTTCTCCAAATCAGGCCATTCCATTACCTTCAGTTCTGCAGCTCCCACCAATGCCTTCGCCATCTTGAAGACTGCCGGACCGCAGTGCGTGAGAAATACCGCCCTCTTCCGTCTCTCGGGGATGTCGGCAAGGTCGTTTCCTTCCAGGTACATCTGGAAGCGATCCGCATACGATTCCCAGTCTTCCTCCACCGGATCGAACGGGGCTGCGGGGGTGTTCAGCGCAGCCATCTCGCTCTTCTGCTTGTCTTCCGCGTCGTCTCTTCTTCAGGGGAATCCCATCCTCGTCGCCAGTGTTAAGTTTGCATGGAGAGTCAGATGCGAAGAGCTTCAGTGAAGAGTTTATTAAGTGACTACAGCTCGAATGGACCCGACCTGGCTGGGCTACGGCTGCTTCTTATAGCCAGCAGTGTAGTTGCCAGCCAATCAGAGTGCAGGGTTTTCCCGCACTATTTAAACCAATTCCATTTAACATTTTACAAGAACAGTTCAAAATAAACCAATAACATTTAAACCTACATACATAAAAGATAGTTTCCATCCTGGTGCTTGAAATTCGGAGGGCATTTCCTTCTCAGCTTCCCAGAGACTGGATGGGACACCAGCAGCAGCACAAGCAGAAGCAGGAGGTCCATAATTCATGGGGGGAATCAATCAATCCTCTTCCTGTTTCTAAAGGAGAATTGGAGGAATTCTAAGGACTCTCACAAGGTGGAATATCCAGTCACTTTCCTGATTGAAACACAGAGAAACACTCTGCTTCATCTGCAAAGGAGACAGACGTACATTCAAGAGCACAGACCCTGCCTCTCCCTGAGAAACAATAGATTGTTAACTTTAGAGGGTCATGATCTATTACTAGGATGGCATGCTTTCTTATGGTATAAGGGAACTAAAAAACAAGGATATTTTAGAAGACACTATGTTCGAGAAGCTTTGTTTTTAAATTGGGAAAAAACCAGAAAACAACATTATATACAAATTCCATTATGGGTATCTACTATTGAAGCTTTTTCATATGCAATAATATACAAGAAGGAACAAACAGTTAGATATGAAGAGATTTTAAATGAAAAGGGTGAACTCAAATCGATGCAAACACTACAAGAACAAGGTATAAAAATGAATTGGTTTTCATATTTGCAAGTACAATCTAGATATGATGAGGATGTTAAGACTGAAGGGATTTATAAAAAGCAAACTGAATTAGATAAAATCTTGATGGGCACGAACGAAAAAATGATTAAAAACTTTATGGTTATCTATTAGAAGTTAGAATGGAAGAGGAGCAGGTTAAGGAAACAATGATTGCTTGGGGAAAAATTTTGGTTATGGAATAGATTTAGAGAGATGGCAAACACTGTGGGATCAGAATTATAAAATGACAATGTCAACTGCATATAAAGAAAATTTGTATAAGATGTTTTACAGGTGGCACCTATCCCGAGAAGGATTGCAAGAATGTTCAAGGATAAATCGGATAAGTGTTGGAAATGTCATCAGATACCTGGCTCTTACTACCACATGTGGTGGACTTGCGTTGATGCTAAAAGATACTGGACTAAAATCCACATGTGGTTGGAAAGAATGACACAACAACATATAGACTTGAAACCTGAGATATTCCTGTTGGGAATTGTACCAGAGACATTTAACAAAGAACTGAAATATTTGATTGTTAATGTATTGACAGCCGCTAGAATTGTATTTGCTAAAAACTGGAGAAATGATAAGACACCTACGCAGGAGGAAGTGATTAAGAAGATTTTGGATTGTGCGAAATGAGTAGATTAACATTTGAAATTAGGGATCAAGAAGAAAAGCAGTTTTATAAGATATGGAATATGTTCTATCAATGGTTAGACAAAAAGTTTGGTAATGTATTTTGGGAATATAAAGATAGATAGAACTGTTGAAACAATATAGAGATTATAATATGATAAAGGATTAATAATAATGATTATAGCTTTTCTTTTTGTAATATTGAGTATGAATAATGAGGGGTAGGCACTGTGATTTTTGACCAACCGACATACTTGAAATTGATATGGATCTATGTGTTGTATGTTTGTTTGTTATGTTTGTGTTTTTGGAAAAATAAAACTTCTTATAAAAGAAAAAAGAAAAAAAAAAGAGCACAGACCCTGCCTCTCCCCAAACTCCATGGGAGTTTGGGGTCCCCGTTGAGATGGAGGGGCCTCTCCTCCCAGGTTACATCCAGTTCCTGGCAGGATGCGGCTGCGAGTAATCCTCACCCTCTCCTGGACACCAACAGAGAAACTCCCAGGAAACCCGAGGGGGAGAGACCCGTCCACCTCCTCTGTGCGTCTCCTCTGACCCTCACCCAGACTTCTTCCCCTCTGCTGAGCCGCGGGGGACCCTGAGGGGTTTTCCCTCCTGCCTCCATCCAGACCATTCCAGGCAGCCTGGCTGGGCCACCCCTGTCGGTCAGCAGAGGAACCACCTTCTCCCTGCTCCCAAGTGGCCCCCCTCCCCGCTCTAATGAGGGGGTTGGACTAGATGACCTCCCAAAGTACCCTTCCAATTCTTGCTATTCTGAGTGGCATAAAGTCCCTTGCCTGATGAGAGGGTTGGACTAGATGACCTCCCAAGGTGCCCTACCAACTCTTCTTTTTCTGAGTGACAGAGGGTCCCGTGTCTGATGAGGGGGTTGGATTAGATGACCTCCCAAAATACCCTTCCAACTCTTGCTATTCTGAGTGGTATTAGGTCCCCTGTCTGATGAGGGGGTTGGACTAGATGACCTCCCAAGGTTCCCTTCCAATTCTTGCTATTCTTAGTGGCATAAGGTCCCTTGTCTGATGAGGGGGTTGGACTAGATGACCTCCCAAGATTCCCTTCCAATTCTTGCTATTCTGAGTGGCATAAGGTCCCTTGTCTGATGAGGGGGTTGGACTAGATGACCTCCCAAGGTCCCCTTCCAACTCTTCTTATTCTGAGTGGCATAAGGTCCCCTGTCTGATGAGGGGGTTGGCCTAGATGACCTCCCAAGGTTCCCTTCCAACTCTTGCTATTCTGAGTGGCATAAGGTCCCCTGTCTGATGAGGGGGCTGGACTAGATGACCTCCCAAGGTTCCCTTCCAATTCTTGATATTCTGAGTGGCATAAGGTCTCCTGTCTGATGAGGGGGCTGGACTAGATGACCTCCCAAGCGTCCCTTCCAACTCTCGCTATTCTGAGTGGCATAGGGTCCCCTGTCTGATGAGGGGTTTGGACTAGATGACCTCCCAAGGTTCCCTTCCAATTCTTGCTATTCTGAGTGGTATAAGGTCCCCTGTCTGATGAGGGGGCTGGACTAGATGACCTCCCAATATCCCCTTCCAATTCTTGCTATTCTTAGTGGCATAAGGTCCCTTGTCTGATGAGGGGGTTGGACTAGATGACCTCCCAAGGTCCCCTTCCAACTCTTCTTATTCTGAGTGGCATAAGCTCCCCTGTCTGGTGAGGGGGTTGGACTAGATGACCTCCCAAGGTCCCCTTCCAATTCTCGCTGTTCTGAGTGGCATAAGGCCCCCTGTCTGATGAGGGGGTTGGACTAGATGACCTCCCAAGGTCCCCTTCCAACTCTTGCTATTCTGAGTGGCATAGGGTCCCCTGTCTGATGAGGGGGTTGGACTAGATAACCTCCCAAGGTCCCCTTCCAACTCTTGCTATTCTGAGTGGCATAAGGTCCCCTGTCTGATGAGGGGGCTGGACTAGATGACCTCCCAAGATCAACTTCCAATTCTTGCTATTCTTAGTGGCATAAGGTCCCTTGTCTGATGAGGGGGTTGGACTAGATGACCTCCCAAGGTGCCCTTCCAACTTTTCTTATTCTGAGTGGCATAAGCTCCCCTGTCTGATGAGGGGGTTGGACTAGATGACCTCCCAAGGACCCCTTCCAATTCTCGCTGTTCTGAATGGCATAAGGTCCTTTGTCTGATGAGGGGTTTGGACTAGATGACCTCCCAAGGTTCCCTTCCAATTCTTGCTATTCTGAGTGGCATAAGGTCCCTTGTCTGATGAGGGGGTTGGACTAGATGACCTCCCAAGGTCCCCTTCCAATTCTCGCTGTTCTGAATGGCATTAGGTCCCCTGTCTGATGAGGGGGCTGGACTAGATGACCTCCCAAGGTTCCCTTCCAATTCTTCCTATTCTGAGTGGTATTAGGTCCCCTGTCTGATGAGGGGGGTGGACTAGATGACCTCCCAAGGTTCCCTTCCAATTCTTGCTATTCTGAGTGGCATAAGGTCCCTTGTCTGATGAGGGGGTTGGACTAGATGACCTCCCAAGGTTCCCTTCCAATTCTTGCTATTCTGAGTGGCATAGGTCCCTGTCTGATGAGGGGGCTGGACTAGATGACCTCCCAAGACCCCCTTCCAATTCTTGCTGTTCTGAATGGCATCTTGTCCCAATTGCCAGGTAGTCAGACCTGCCCCACCTAAATAACTCACATCACAGGCCCTCGTTCTTACAGGGTACAAACGGAGGATGGCCTCCTCTGGAGCAGGCACATTGACCAACTTAGATCCAGGGTCCCTCAAGAACATCGCCCCTGTCTCCCTCTAGGTCCCTCACCTGACGTTTCTTCTAGGGGGGAAGGGGGGGAACAGGAGGAAAATCAGCAAACAGGAATCAACCCCATGTGTAACAAGCCATGCGACAGGAACCATCCCGAACCCTGTCACAAAGCCAAGATCCATCCTTAGAAGTGGAAGATTGCACATCACTACCTGACTTGGGTGCTGACATTGGAATGGAGATGGGTTGGGAGGAGAGACCAGATTCTAACAATCTAACAGGGTCTCCTTTCACAGGAAGTCCCAACAGGGAAATGTCAGCAGACACATTTCCTCTCTCACTGGGTGAGAACGTTAAAGCTTCTGAACCACGAAGGTCTCAACGTACACGTAAGAGCCCCACCTATTTAAAGGAATACATTAGATAGGTTGGGGTTTGGTATGGACTGAACCGGCGGGGAGGGGTGTTATGTATGTAGGTTTGAATGTTATTGGTTTATTTGAACTGTTCTTGTAAAATGTCAAATGGTATTGGTTTAAATAGTGCGGAAGAAACCCTGCACTCCCATTGGCTGGCAGCTACAGCTGCAGGCTATAAGAAGCAGCCGTAGCCAAGCCAGAACGGGTCTATTCGAGCTGTAGTCACTAATAAAGCCTTTTGCTGGAACTCCTCGCGTCTGACTCTTCATGCAATCTTAACAGGTTGTGTGTGGTTTCGGGGTGGGGTCTGGCCTCTGACTGGGCCATCGCAAGGCCTGGATCTTTTCCTTGCTGCTCCTCATCCTCTTGCATGACCCAAAGTCCACCAAGCTTCAGCTGTGAGACAGGTGGCCTCACATTGGACTCTGAAATACTTTGGTACACAGAGGAGCTCATGGCTGAATCAATGACCTCAAGGTGCCCAGGTCCTGTGGCTGCGAAAGAGGCCCAAATCCTCACCCTTCCACCCTCGTGCTTGGTGGTTGGTGTGGCATGTTGGTGCTGATAGGCTGTGTTTCCACCCAACGTGGCTCTGTGCATTATGGTCCAATGTCTCCACTCTGCTCTCTTTTGTCCAAAAGAAAATGTTCCAGAAATCTCATGGTTTGTTCAGGTGCAACTTGGCCAACCTCAGCCATGCTGCCATGTTCATTTTAGAGAAAAGTTTCCTCCAAACAAACAGTACTTCTTCTGTCTTTTTGTGATTTTAAAGTCATGAACTGGAACATTTAAGATGTTCACTGAGGCCTGTTAGAGTCTGAGGTGAAACTCTTGGGGGTTTTGCCATGTCTCTGAGCATTGCATGGCCTGACCTTGGGTGAACTTTCTGAAATGGTCCCTCCTGGGGAGATGGGCAGCTGCCTCGAATGTTCTCCCCTTGTGAATAATCTTCTCTGCTATAGAAAGATGGACTTTAAATTGTTTGGAAATGGCCTTGTAACCCTTCCTGGATTGAAAGGCAGCAACAATTGCTTCTCTGAGATCACTGCTGGTGTCTTTGCCCTCTGGCATTGTGTTAACACACCCCTCAGTGCTGGAGACCAGCAAACTCCTGAAACTTTGGCTTTTATAGAGGCAGCCACACTTGTGATGGTCAGTTAATCCAGGGCCCTTGATCAGCAGCACTGGGCTACCTCTTGGCCTCTTCACACCTGTGGAAGCAGTCAGGGAATCCATAGCCTTTCACACCTGGTTTCTCCATTTTGGCTTTTTTATATAAAATAAACAATGACAGGGTGTAATATGTCCTGTGTTGTTGTTATCTGAGGTTGCATTTACTTACTTTTAAGAACTGCTTAAGACCTGATGCCTTTAACTATGTCCCGATACATCAAACCGGCGTGTCCTTTCTTTTCCACACGAGTGTAATTCTTAGTGTACAATTAAACATCTGGAACCTGACAGAGTCCCAAAATTCTCTGGGGTAGAGATGCAGAATTTCAAATAAAGGCCTCTTGGATTATGCAACTGACAAATTATATTAGGAGCTGTGGTCTCCTTATCTCTTGTATCAACTAGAGAATGGGCCCCAAAATAATCAAGATGTGATAGATAGATAGATAGATGATAGATAGATAGATAGATAGATGATAGATAGATGGATGGATGGATGGATAGATAGATAGATAGATAGATAGATAGATAGATAGATAGATAGATATTGCTTCACCAAACATCTGGAATATTGAATGTCGACTGCATAAGAAAGAGAGATCAGAGTCTTGCAGTGCACATCAGACAAGCAACCTTTGAGATACTTGTCTTAAAGCAAATTAAACATTTACATATAATACAGCTGTTTATTGGAACAAAACATTCACTTGACATCTGCATATGAGGGTCTGATTGTCCCAAAGGTTGCTTTTTCAAGAGGTAACTGGACTGAAGAAGCTTTTTGGGTGAGAAGTGAAACATCTTCAAAGAAAAACCAGAAAGTCCAGTTGCCTCTTGAAAAAGCACCTTTGGGCCAACCTGGATGACTGAGAATCTCCATAGATGTATGGGTCTGATTGCAATAAATTGTAGGGGTGATACAGAAATATGATCTATGTTTTTTAATTCTTATTCTCTTCTATTTAATTTGTTTCTTGTATTCCATTTTTATATACAGTGTGGTCAACAAACTGTGCTTAATATTCTTTTTCTTGATATGGCATAATTGCTAATCAACAATAATTTATTTAATTTGTTCATCAATACCAAGTTGAATTTATAAAAATAAAAAATAAAGTTTTGTACTTTATCTGACCCTCAATATTTCTTCCTTACTTTTCCAGATCAGTGATAAAATGGTTTCAGAGGCTCTGAATGATAAAAGTCAATTCCCCTTTTTCCACCAGATGCTCCCCAAAGAAGGATTCCACTACCCAGCAATTGTCCAACTGCTCCTCCATTTCAGATGGACCTTCATTGGTCTCTTTGCTTCAGACACAGAGAATGGAGAGAACTTCATGAGAATTTTTACTCCTATGCTTGTCAGGAATGGAATCTGTGTTGTTATATCACAACGATTCTCAACAACTGGATATACAGCAGCCCTCAGGGAGGCCCTCTCTAAGTGGAGACAAGTCAATGTCTTTGTTCACTTCATGGAATATGTTTCCCCTTTGGACAGAATTCTTCCTTTCCATTTAACCCTTATGCGTTTGCCAGGACCCATTGAAGGAAAGTCTGGATCATGACAGGTTTGGGAGGATATGCATTGGACAAGCACAGACTTTACAAATACGTCCATAGTATTTGGACCATCACTTTTCTAGCAAATGAAAGGCCAAATGATGATGTCTTTGAACCCTATTTCTTTGTGGAGGAAAAGTTTCAAGATCATTATTTCCACTGTTCTCTTTCCAAGCAGGTCTTTTCTGTCAAAGCCGCAGAAGATGCACCAGAAAGCCCCACTGGAGACCCAGTGGAAAAGGAATGGAAGATGGATCCCAAATGACTACCAACGTTACAGTATGATAAAGACTCTGGCCCAGGCCTTGAACGCTGCCTATTCCTCCAGATTGAGGAGGGGAAGGAAGGAGGGTGAAGAGAGGTTGAGGGCTTCAATGCTGCAGCCGTGGCAGGTATGGGGTCCTGATATTGTGGAATATGAAGTATTGCTTCTAAAATAATGTTTCATTATTTTCAAGTCACTTTTTTCAGTGCCATTGTAACTTTGAACCGTCACTAAATGAACAGTTTCTTATAATCAGCCTGATCTTTTCTAGGTGTTTATGAATAATCTCTTTTTTCCTATGTTTCATTTTATTTGTCACTGGCTCTAGAATGTTCCTTATAACTTACCAATTGCATCAATTATATTTTGTTATATATATTTTGTCAAAATATGGTGGAGAATTTTGCTGAACCTTTGTTTTTATTTATGAAGATAGCAGTAACATCTGTTTTTTTCTAAGCAAGCATATTTTGATGTTAGACAACTGCAGAAGAAAGATTCAAATGTGCAAAGTTGGGATTTCAAAAAAAGCTTTCAGATTTTAAATTCCTGGATGTTCCCCTTCTAGTTCCACCCTTTTCTGCAGAAGAATGAGTTTGTCAATATTTCTGGTAGGAAATTGTACTTGGATCAAAATGGTGATATAACAACAGATCTGAAAATCTTGTGCTGGTTGATTCTTCCCAAGGAGAATCCCATCAAACAGCGAATGGGGACTTGGAAAAGACAGAGACTTACTATCTACCAAAGAGTTTTTTTTTTTTTTTTTAGAAAAGTTATTACAATTTAAAAAGACACAACAACATACAAACATACAGTCCCATCATAAACACTACATACACCACACATTAGTTGCAGATCAGAAATGCTTTTTCCGTGTGAAGTTACAGTCTTATATAATCATAAATATTTCTTCTAGTAATATCACTTGGTTTAACCTCTATGTGGAAATTTCCTGTTATCACATCTTTCAAGTTCCTACATCACCTTACTCTCTATCTCCTGCTTTCTATGAATTCTAATGTTCTAATGTTTCAAATAGCACTCTATTTTCCAACATTCTCATTCCCTTCATTTTATGTTCCATCCAATTATACCACTTTTCCCATATCTTGTAATAATCTGTATCTTCTTTTCCATTTAATTTGAGAGTTAGTCTCTCCATTTCAACACATTCATACATTTTGTTTATTACAGTTTGTATAGGCGGAATTGTAGGTTCTTTCCATTTTCGCCTAAAACGATTCCGAGCCGCTGTTAAAAGATGTGCAATCAGGTATTTGTCTTTGGGGGAAACTTTTTTCTTTATCATTCCAAGTAGGAACAATTCTGGTTTCCACTCCAGCTCACAATTCATCACATCCTCAATCCAATTTTTGATTCCTGTCCAATATTTTTTTTAATTTTAGGGCATGTCCACCACACATGGTAGTAGGTTCCTATTTTGTCCTGACATTTCCAACAGTTTGGGTTTGCCTGGGGAATATTTTGCTAGTCTAGCCGGGCCAAGTGCCACCTGTACATATTTTATATTGGTTTTCCTTGTAAGCCACTGACTTTGTATATTTTAAATTTTCTTCCCAAATATCTTCCCAATCATTTAAATCTAATTTGTATCCTATATTTCGCTCCCAGGCTACCATTGATCCTTTTACTAATTGTCCTGCTCTTCCTGTTCTAATAGTAATTTATATAATTTGGATATCAACTTTTCCTCTAATCCCAAGAAGTATTTTGTCCAGATTTGTATTTTTTGTTTCTATCCCATATTCCTTTATATCTTTATTATATCTTGATTTAATTTGTAAGTAGACCCAACTATCTATTAATATGCCTTGTGTTTCCAAGTCTTGTTTTGTTTTTAATTTTCCATCTGTATCCAGTATCTGATAATATTTAAGTTTTTATTCAAATCCATTGTATTTGGATTGAAGGTTGCTTCCATTGCTGAAAACCACCTTGGTATTTTTGTATATATTTCTTCTTCTTATCTCAGCCCAATTTTTAATCAATGCATTACATATTATATGTTTTGTAGTATGTTTTGTCTTTGTCCAGTCGGTTCCATAGAAGTGCATGCCATCCTATTTGTAAGTCATGCCCCTCTAGTGTTAATATTCTCCTATTTTCTAATCTGACCCATTCTTTTGTCCATAGCAAACTCGCGGCTTTGTAGTAAATTTCCCAATCTGGCAGTCCCAGTCCTCCTCTACTTCTATCGTCTTGAAGATATTCTCTTTATCCTTGCCCTTTTTCCCATCCAGATAAACTTCATTGTCATCTTATTCAATTCCATAAAAAACTTCTTATTTGTTAATATTGGAATTGTCTGGAAAAGGAATAAAACTTTGGAAAGAATGTTCATTTTAATTGTTGCAATCCTCCCTAGGAAGGATATTTTGCAATTTTGTTCCAGATTTCCAGATCCTTTTGATTTGTTCTAAAATTTTTTATGTAATTATCTTCCAACAGCATTATTGTTTTGCCCTTATCCAAATTCCTAGATATCTTATTTTATTTACTCTTTTGAAGCCCCCATATATCCTCTTCAGCCTCTTTTGTTTAGAGATTATCATA
>SOZL01000867.1:0-105167 GCA_009733165.1 Naja naja | reverse complement strand
CCTTTTATTCCACATTGTAGATAGATAAAATGCTACTATTGCCAGCTTCAATCACACTTGATATGGCAGGCATTATTTATATGTGAAAATAGACATGCCAATAGAGGCCCCAAAACTAGGATTTTTTTGATCACTTAAATAGTTGGTAGAATGTCTTCTCAGAATGTATTCCTTGCATTTCAGGCCTTTTATGACTAATTTAAACATGAACATAATAGGGTAAATATTGACATGTTCACTAATATGGAGAAAAAGCAACTCTTGAATTCCATGGAAAAGACATGTTGCCTCTATTGCTCACCCACCAACACCTACCACTCACTGTACAGACAGGAGAAAAACACACAGAGACCTGTGGGTTTTGTAGGTACTTCCTAATATTGACACCTGGATGAAGATGGTCCTTCAGCTCTATCAAGAAGAGCCAGAAGGTTGTCCTTCCTTCCACAGCCGTAGTTGGGGACATTGGCGTCTCCAGTGACATGTCCAGCAAGGCATCTGAAGTGAAGGGCTCCAATAGTTGTCATGATGTTGTAGCCCAGGGTGAGATTGTGCAGAACTGGGAGTTCTTGTTGACCATTTGAATGGCAAAAAATGAATAGAAAACAGCTTAAAAATAATAAAAATTCCTGCTGTAAAAAAGAAGTTATAATCAACAGCAACAACAAATACTTTTGTTATATATAATATAGATATAACCCTCACAAACCTACGAATCTTAAGCCAACACTTATCCAAATGCAATGATCAGTTACACAAATACGAAAAATTGGCTGAGGTGGCAACTACAACTGGTTCAACCACTACTTTAAATAAAATTCATTATTCAAGTGATAAATTAGGGTTGAACTGAAGAAGGAAAATAATCTGCAGACCTTTCAGCTTTTTCAGACCCCTTCTTGGATGTGAGTCTCTTTCACAAAATCAGACAAAGAGAAGCCATGGAAATCCAAATCATTCAGGAAATTAGAGTTATCCCCAAAGTAGGAATAAATTGAGGGAAAAAACGAAAAGGACAAATGGGGAGTGCAGCTCCATCACCCAGAATGACTTACAAATCATGGGAAACAAACTGAAGAGAAGGAGCCACACTGGCTTGACTTTATATGGAAATATTTTCTGTCCACTGGTGACTATACCAGTGAGATGGTCTCTGGACTGTAAGCTGCTTGGATAGTGTTAAGTGTTGCATGAAGAGTCAGGCGAAAGAGCTTCAGTGAAGAGTTTATTAAGTGACTACAGCTTGAATGGACCTGACTTGGCTGGGCTACGGCTGCTTCTTATAGCCAGCAGCGTGAGTTTAGAATGTCGGAGTGGGGTTTTCCCACACTTTTAAACCAATCCTATTTGACATTTTACAAGAACAATTCAAACTAAACCAATAACATTCAAACCTACATACATACACCCCTCCCCACTAGGTTCAGTCCATACCAAACCCCAACCTATCTAATGTATTCTTTTAAATAGGTGGGGCTCTTTATGAATGCGTTGAGACCTTCGTGGTTCAGAAGTTTTAACATTCTCACCCAGTGAGAGAGGAAATGTGTCTGCTGACATTTCCCCACTGGACTTCCTGTGAAAGACCCTGTTTGATTGTTAGAATCTGGTCTCTCCTCCCAACCCATCTCCAGCCCAATGTCAGCACCCAAGTCAGGTAGTGATGTACAATCTTCCACTTCTAAGGATGGATTTTGGCATTGTGACAGGTTTTGGAGTGGTTCCTGTAAATGGCTCGTTACACATGGGGTTGATTCTTGCTTGCTGATTTTCCTCCTGTTCCTCCCTTCCCCTAGAAATGACATCAGGTGAGGAACTAGAGAGACAAGGCGATGTTCCTGAGAGAAACCTGGATCTAAGTTGATCAATGTGCCTGCTCCAGAGTCCATCCTCTGTTTGTACCCTGAAGCGAGGGCCTGTGATCTGAGTTATTTCAGCAGGAATCCACAAAGGTTCACCTATAAGGTTCTTAGCATACACAGAATCACCCACACTGAATGTGCGAACTTTGGAAGTGGAATCCAGTGGTGCGTTGGGTGTGTAAGTGGGATGAAGGCGGTCAAGGAAGACCTAAGTTTCCTACCCATCAACAACTCTGCTGGGGATAAGTTATTTGATGGGCTAGGGTGATGTGCTGAACACTAAGAAGTTTTTCAACTTTCTCAGTGATGTCCCCAGGACCCAGTTGCTGAAGCTTCTCCTTGGTAAAAGCGTACCATGGTTCAGCCCGCCATTAGCGAAGGGTGCCCAGGGGCAGTAAGGGCATGTCTGATACCCTGTTGTGCTAGATAGGATTCAAAAGGTTGGATGTAAATTGAGGGCCATTGTCAGAGACAAGAACATCAGGTAACCCGTGGGTTACAAACAGTTTTTTAGCTGCTTGATGACAGCATCAGTTGTGGTGGATGTCATGGGAAACACCTCTAGCCATTTGGAATATGCATCTACTATAATAAGAAAGGTGTGCCCTCTGGTAGGGCCTGCAAAATCAATGTGGATCCTAGACCACGGGCCCCTAGGACATTCCCATTCCTGTGTGGGGTGAGAGGTGGTGCAGGCCTGACTACCTGACAGTTGCGACAAGATGCAACCCAGTTTTCAACCATTTTGTCAATACCTGGCCACCATACATAACTCCTGGCCAATCCCTTCATCCTTACAATACCAGGATGACCCTCATGTAACATTTCCAAAACCTCTCTTTGCAGTTTTGCAGGAATAACCACCCTGTTACCCCACAAAATACATCCTCTTAATACAGATAATTCAGTTTGCCTGGACTTAAAAGGTTGGGCAAGGTGAGGTAGATCTTGAAGAGGCCAACCTTTCTTAATCCAGCCTATAACAGGAGCCAACACAGTGTCTTTGGCAGTCTCTCTGGCAATTTCAGCAGCATGAACTGGAAGCTTGGCAACAGTTTCTAGGAAAAAGGTGTGTGTTTCAGGTTCAAAGTCCTCCTTGTGGCAAGGCAGTGGGCAACGACTTAGTGCATCAGCATGTCCAATGTCCTTGCCAGGCTTGTGGATAAGTTTGTATGAATAAGATGCAAGAAATTAGGGTCCACCTCAGCATTCTTGGTGACAGGATAGTAGGTGTAGGTTTGTCTCCTGCCACAATGCCTAACAAAGGTTTGTGATCTGTAACAATGGTAAATGTTCTTCCATACAAATATTCATGAAATTTCTTGACAGCTGCAACAACTGCCAATGACTCTTTGTCCAATTGGCTGTAGTTCCTTCTGCTTTGGCTGAGTGTCATTTAGCTGAGTGTCATTTTCAGCAGAGATTAACACATCATCAAAGTAAGGCACTACCCCTGGCAGTCCTTGGAGCATTCTTTCCATAAGACTTTGAAAAATGCCTGGTGCCACGTTACTCCAAATTGTAACCTTTACATTTGAAGGCACCTCTATGAGTGACAATGGTTTGGGCCTCTGCAGTGGCATCATCAACTGTTAGTTGTTGATATGCCTGGGCCAGATCAATTTGGCAAAGACTGTACCCCTGCCAAGTGAATGTAACAGATGATGCACAACTGGCACTGGATATGCGCTCTGCTGCAGCATGGTTCAGTGTCCCCTTATAGTCTCCACAAATTCTTACTGACCCATCAGCCTTGACTGGTGTGACTATGGGTGTCTCCCATCTGGAGTGGTCAGTGGGCTCTAAAACCCCTTGAGCAATTAACTTGTCTAATTGTGCATCAATTTTTCCTTTAAGGCAAATGGGACCCTTCTGGGCTTTAAACGAATTGGGGCACCTTGGGATCTAGGTTGAAAGTGATAGGGGTCCCCATATACTTGCCCAATCCTTCACTGAAGACCTCTGGAAACTCAGACTTCAAGGCCTCCTCCCATTCAGAGTTGCTCCGTGATTGATGCCAGTCACCTCGATGCCTAGTGGCTTGAACCACTCAAGTCCCAGCAAGCTTGGGCGATCCTTGTCCACGATGGTCAGAGGCAAACGTTTGGTGTGGCCTTTAAACTGCACGTTGAAATCTCTTGCTCCAACTACTGGAATCTTGTTCCTTGGTAGTCTTTAAGAGTCAGTGCTTGCTTCTGGAAATGTTTCTTCTGAATGTTGGGAAGTAGTCTGTGAATAGTGTCCCATGACACCATAGATAAATAGAGCCTGAGTCCACTTCCATTTGGCAAGGCCTTCCTTCAATGAATACCTTCACATGTACTTTTCTGCTTCTCAAGGGTGAAGAATGACCAATGGTGACTGTTTGATGAGTTTCATTCTTGCCATTTGCTTCTGAATTGCCCCATCTTTTCAATGAAATTGTTGGGCTTGAATTCCTTCTCAGGAATTTCTTCCTACTAGGTGGAGTTCTGGATGATTTGCAGACTCTGGCTAGGTGACCCCTTTTCTCACAACATAGGCAGATGGTGTCTAAAACTTGCATTCAGTGCGGGGTGGCTCCCCCAGCCTCTGCAATAAAATTCTTGCCTCTTTCTCCCGGGGTCTTTTCTTTTCTTCTCCATTCTGAGTCTATAAATTCCTTCCTCCACCTCACTGCAATCTGAATCAGAGTCTATTTGTTCGCAATGGGCTGTTGTGGATTTTTCCCCATCAGAATGGCTTGAGGCCTGGCTTGAGGCTTTGTTAATCTTTTTCATGGCTGCTGCTGAGGACTTGGGGCTTCGCTGAAACAGCTTCTTCTATGGCCTCCTTAAACGTGATCTTAGGTTTCATAGTAATTTGCTCTGTAAGACCTTATCTTTAGGCCTAGAACAAACCGATCCGCATGGCCTCTTCTAAGTTGGTAAACTCACAAGCACCCCAATGTCCCTTAAACTTGCCACGAAGTCATTAACATTCTACTTTCCCCTTGATCCCGATGGTAAAACTTCGTGTCTCTTAATGAGGCACGATACTTGTGGGGTAATGGGCTCTTAAAGCTTCTAAATCAGGCCATTCCATTACCTTCAGTTCTGCAGCTCCCACCAATGCCTTCGCCATCTTGAAGACTGCGGACCGCAGTCGTGAAATACGCCCTCTTCCGTCTCTGGGATGTCGGCAAGGTCGTTTCCTTCCAGGTACATCTGGAAGCGATCCATCGATTCCCAGTCTTCCTCCACCGGATCGAGCGGGGCTGGGGGGTGTTCAGCGCCATCTCGCTCTTCTGCTTGTCTTCGCGTCTCTTCTTCAGGGGAATCCCATCCTCGTACCAGTGTTAAGTTTGCATGAAGAGTCAGATCGAAGGCTTCAGTGAAGTTTATTAAGTGACTACAGCTCGAATGGACCCGACCTGGCTGGGCTACGGCTGCTTCTTATAGCCAGCAGTGTAGGTTGCCAGCCAATCAGAGTGCAGGGGTTTTCCGCACTATTTAAACCAATTCCATTTAACATTTTACAAGAACAGTTCAAAATAAACCAATAACATTTAAACCTACATACATAAAAAGATAGTTTCCATCCTGGTGCTTGAAATTGAGGGCATTTCCTTCTCAGCTTCCCAGAGACTTGGATGGGACACCAGCAGCAACACAAGCAGAAGCAGGAGGTCCATAATTCATGGGGGAATCAATCAATCCTCTTCCTGTTTCTAAAGGAGAATTGGAGGAATTCTAAGGACTCTCACAAGGTGGAATATCCAGTCACTTTCCTGATTGAAACACAGAGAAACACTCTGCTTCATCTGCAAAGGAGACAGACGTACATTCAAGAGCACAGACCCTGCCTCTCCCCTGAGAAACAATAGATTGTTAACTGGGGTCATGATCTATTACTAGGATGGCATGCTTTCTTATGGTATAAGGGAACTAAAAACAAGGATATTTTAGAAGACACTATGTTAGAGAAGCTTTGTTTTAAATTGGGAAAAACAGAAAACAACATTATATACAAATTCCATTATGGGTATCTACTATTGAAGCTTTTCATATGCAATAATATACAAGAAGGAACAAACAGTTAGATATGAAGAGATTTTAAATGAAAAGGGTGAACTCAAATGATGCAAACACTACAAGAACAAGGTATAAAAATGAATTGGTTTTCATATTTGCAAGTACAATCTAGATATGATGAGGATGTTAAGACTGAAGGGATTTATAAAAAGCAAACTGAATTAGATAAAATCTTGATGAGCACGAACGAAAAAATGATTAAAAAACTTTATGGTTATCTATTAGAAGTTAGAATGGAAGAGGAGCAGGTTAAGGAAACAATGATTGCTTGGGGAAAAATTTTGGTTATGGAATAGATTTAGAGAGATGGCAAACACTGTGGGATCAGAATTATAAAATGACAATGTCAACTGCATATAAAGAAAATTTGTATAAGATGTTTTACAGGTGGCACCTATCCCGAGAAGGATTGCAAGAATGTTCAAGGATAAATCGGATAAGTGTTGGAAATGTCATCAGATACCTGGCTCTTACTACCACATGTGGTGGACTTGCTTGATGCTAAAAGATACTGGACTAAAATCCACATGTGGTTGGAAAGAATGACACAACAACATATAGACTTGAAACCTGAGATATTCCTGTTGGGAATTGTACCAGAGACATTTAACAAAGAACTGAAATATTTGATTGTTAATGTATTGACAGCCGCTAGAATTGTATTTGCTAAAAACTGGAGAAATGATAAGACACCTACAGGAGGAAGTGATTAAGAAGATTTTGGATTGTGCGAAATGAGTAGATTAACATTTGAAATTAGGGATCAAGAAGAAAAGCAGTTTTATAAGATATGGAATATGTTCTATCAATGGTTAGACAAAAAGTTTGGTAATGTATTTTTGGGAATATAAAGATAGATAGAACTGTTGAAACAATATAGAGATTATAATATGATAAAGGATTAATAATAATGATTATAGCTTTTCTTTTTGTAATATTGAGTATGAATAATGAGGGGTAGGCACTGTGATTTTTGACCAACCGACATACTTGAAATTGATATGGATCTATGTGTTGTATGTTTGTTTGTTATGTTTGTGTTTTGGAAAAATAAAACTTCTTATAAAAGAAAAAGAAAAAAAAAACAGACCCTGCCTCTCCCCAAACTCCATGGGAGTTTGGGGTCCCCGTTGAGATGGAGGGGCCTCTCCTCCCAGGTTACATCCAGTTCCTGGCAGGATGCGGCTGCAGTAATCCTCACCCTCCTGGACACCAACAGAGAAACTCCCAGGAAACCCGAGGAGAGACCCGTCCACCTCCTCTGTGCGTCTCCTCTGACCCTCACCCAGACTTCTTCCCTCTGCTGAGCGGGGACCCTGAGGGGTTTTCCTCCTGCCTCCATCCAGACCATTCCAGGCAGCCTGGCTGGGCCACCCCTGTCGGTCAGCAGAGGAACCACCTTCTCCCTGCTCCCAAGTGGCCCCTCCCGTCTAATGAGGGGTTTGGACTAGATGACCTCCCAAAGTACCCTTCCAATTCTTGCTATTCTGAGTGGCATAAAGTCCCTTGCCTGATGAGAGGGTTGGACTAGATGACCTCCCAAGGTGCCCTACCAACTCTTCTTTTTCTGAGTGACAGAGGGTCCCTGTCTGATGAGGGGTTGGATTAGATGACCTCCCAAAATACCCTTCCAACTCTTGCTATTCTGAGTGGTATTAGGTCCCCTGTCTGATGAGGGGGTTGGACTAGATGACCTCCCAAGGTTCCCTTCCAATTCTTGCTATTCTGAGTGGCATAAGGTCCCTTGTCTGATGAGGGGGTTGGACTAGATGACCTCCCAAGATTCCCTTCCAATTCTTGCTATTCTGAGTGGCATAGGTCCCTTGTCTGATGAGGGGTTGGACTAGATGACCTCCCAAGGTCCCCTTCCAACTCTTCTTATTCTGAGTGGCATAAGGTCCCCTGTCTGATGAAGGGGTTGGACTAGATGACCTCCCAAGGTTCCCTTCCAACTCTTGCTATTCTGAGTGGCATAAGGTCCCCTGTCTGATGAGGGGGCTGGACTAGATGACCTCCCAAGGTTCCCTTCCAATTCTTGCTATTCTGAGTGGCCTAAGGTCTCCTGTCTGATGAGGGGGCTGGACTAGATGACCTCCCAAGGTCCCCTTCCAATTCTTGCTATTCTGAGTGGCATAAGGTCCCTTGTCTGATGAGGGGGTTGGACTAGATGACCTCCCAAGGTCCCCTTCCAATTCTTGCTATTCTGAGTGGCATTAGGTCCTGTCTGATGAGGGGTTGGACTAGATGACCTCCCAAGGTCCCTTCCAACTCTTGCTATTCTGAGTGGCATAAGGTCCCTGTCTGATGAGGGGTGGACTAGATGACCTCCCAAGGTTCCCTTCCAATTCTTGCTATTCTGAGTGCAATAAGGTCCCTGTCTGATGAGGGGTTGGACTAGATGACCTCCCAAGGTCCCTTCCAACTCTTGCTATTCTGAGTGGCATAAGGTCCCCTGTCTGATGAGGGGGCTGGACTAGATGACCTCCCAAGGTTCCCTTCCAACTCTTGCTATTCTGAGTGGCATGGGTCCCTGTCTGATGAGGGGTTGGACTAGATGACCTCCCAAGGTCCCCTTCCAATTCTTGCTATTCTGAGTGGCATAAGGTCCCCTGTCTGATGAGGGGGCTGGACTAGATGACCTCCCAAGGTCCCCTTCCAATTCTTGCTATTCTGAGTGGCATAAGGTCCCTTGTCTGATGAGGGGGTTGGACTAGATGACCTCCCAAGGTCCCCTTCCAACTCTTCTATTCTGAGTGGCATAAGCTCCCTGTCTGATGAGGGGTTGGACTAGATGACCTCCCAAGGTCCCCTTCCAACTCGCTATTCTGAGTGGCATAGGTCCCTGTCTGATGAGGGGTGGACTAGATGACCTCCCAAGGTTCCCTTCCAATTCTTGCTATTCTGAGTGGCATAGGGTCCCCTGTCTGATGAGGGGGTTGGACTAGATGACCTCCCAAGGTCCCCTTCCAACTCTTGCTATTCTGAGTGGCATAGGTCCCCTGTCTGATGAGGGGTTGGACTAGATGACCTCCCAAGGTCCCCTTCCAACTCTTGCTATTCTGAGTGGCATAGGTCCCTGTCTGATGAGGGGCTGGACTAGATGACCTCCCAAGGTCCCTTCCAATTCTTGCTATTCTGAGTGGCATAAGGTCCCTGTCTGATGAGGGGTTGGACTAGATGACCTCCCAAGGTCCCTTCCAATTCTTGCTATTCTGAGTGGCATAAGGTCCCTGTGTCTGATGAGGGGTTGGACTAGATGACCTCCCAAGGTCCCCTTCCAACTTTTCTATTCTGAGTGGCATAAGGTCCCCTGTCTGATGAGGGGTTGGACTAGATGACCTCCCAAGGTCCCCTTCCAATTCTTGCTATTCTGAGTGGCATAAGGTCCCCTGTCTGATGAGGGGTTTGGACTAGATGACCTCCCAAGGTCCCTTCCAATCTTGCTATTCTGAGTGGCATAAGGTCCCTGTCTGATGAGGGGTTGGACTAGATGACCTCCCAAGGTCCCCTTCCAACTCTTGCTATTCTGAGTGGCATAGGTCCCCTGTCTGATGAGGGGTGGACTAGATGACCTCCCAAGGTCCCTTCCAATTCTTGCTATTCTGAGTGGCATAAGGTCCCCTGTCTGATGAGGGGTTGGACTAGATGACCTCCCAAGGTCCCTTCCAACTCTTGCTATTCTGAGTGGCATAAGGTCCCCTGTCTGATGAGGGGTTGGACTAGATGACCTCCCAAGGTCCCTTCCAATTCTTGCTATTCTGAGTGGCATAAGGTCCCCTGTCTGATGAGGGGTTGGACTAGATGACCTCCCAAGGTCCCTTCCAACTCTTGCTATTCTGAGTGGCATAGGGTCCCCTGTCTGATGAGGGGTTGGACTAGATGACCTCCCAAGGTCCCTTCCAACTCTTGCTATTCTGAGTGGCATAGGTCCCTGTCTGATGAGGGGTTGGACTAGATGACCTCCCAAGGTCCCTTCCAATTCTTGCTATTCTGAGTGGCATAAGGTCCCCTGTCTGATGAGGGGTTGGACTAGATGACCTCCCAAGGTCCCTTCCAATTCTTGCTATTCTGAGTGGCATAAGGTCCCTGTCTGATGAGGGGTTGGACTAGATGACCTCCCAAGGTCCCCTTCCAACTCTTCTATTCTGAGTGGCATAGGTCCCTGTCTGATGAGGGGTTGGACTAGATGACCTCCCAAGGTCCCTTCCAATTCTTGCTATTCTGAGTGGCATAAGGTCCCCTGTCTGATGAGGGGTTGGACTAGATGACCTCCCAAGGTCCCCTTCCAACTCTTAGCTATTCTGAGTGGCATAAGGTCGCCTGTCTGATGAGGGGTTGGACTAGATGACCTCCCAAGGTCCCCTTCCAACTCTTGCTATTCTGAGTGGCATAGGTCCCCTGTCTGATGAGGGGTTGGACTAGATGACCTCCCAAGGTCCCTTCCAATTCTCCCTATTCTGAGTGGCATAAGGTCCCTGGTCTTATGAGGGGGTTGGACTAGATGACCTCCCAAGGTCCCTTCCAACTCTTAGCTATTCTGAATGGCATAAGGTCCCCTGTCTGATGAGGGGGTTGGACTAGATGACCTCCCAAGGTCCCCTTCCAACTCTTAGCTATTCTGAGTGGCATAAGGTCCCCTGTCTGATGAGGGGTTGGACTAGATGACCTCCCAAGGTCCCTTCCAATTCTTGCTATTCTGAGTGGCATAAGGTCCCTGTCTGATGAGGGGTTGGACTAGATGACCTCCCAAGGTCCCCTTCCAATTCTTGCTATTCTGAGTGGCATAAGGTCCCTGTCTGATGAGGGGTTGGACTAGATGACCTCCCAAGGTCCCTTCCAACTCTTGCTATTCTGAGTGGCATAGGTCCCTGTCTGATGAGGGGTTGGACTAGATGACCTCCCAAGGTCCCCTTCCAACTTCTTGCTATTCTGAGTGGCATAGGTCCCTGTCTGATGAGGGGTTGGACTAGATGACCTCCCAAGGTCCCCTTCCAATTCTTGCTATTCTGAGTGGCATAGGTCCCCTGTCTGATGAGGGGTTGGACTAGATGACCTCCCAAGGTCCCTTCCAATTCTTGCTATTCTGAGTGGCATAGGTCCCTGTCTGATGAGGGGTTGGACTAGATGACCTCCCAAGGTCCCCTTCCAACTCTTGCTATTCTGAGTGGCATAGGTCCCCTGTCTGATGAGGGGTTGGACTAGATGACCTCCCAAGGTCCCTTCCAACTCTTGCTATTCTGAGTGGCATAAGGTCCCCTGTCTGATGAGGGGTTGGACTAGATGACCTCCCAAGGTCCCCTTCCAATTCTTGCTATTCTGAGTGGCATAAGGTCCCCTGTCTGATGAGGGGGTTGGACTAGATGACCTCCCAAGGTCCCCTTCCAACTCTTGCTATTCTGAGTGGCATAGGTCCCCTGTCTGATGAGGGGTTGGACTAGATGACCTCCCAAGGTCCCTTCCAATTCTTGCTATTCTGAGTGGCATAAGGTCCCTGTCTGATGAGGGGTTGGACTAGATGACCTCCCAAGGTCCCCTTCCAATTCTTGCTATTCTGAGTGGCATAAGGTCCCCTGTCTGATGAGGGGTTGGACTAGATGACCTCCCAAGGTCCCCTTCCAACTTGCTATTCTGAGTGGCATAAGGTCCCCTGTCTGATGAGGGGTTGGACTAGATGACCTCCCAAGGTCCCCTTCCAATCTTGCTATTCTGAGTGGCATAAGGTCCCCTGTCTGATGAGGGGTTGGACTAGATGACCTCCCAAGGTCCCCTTCCAATTCTTGCTATTCTGAGTGGCATAGGTCCCTGTCTGATGAGGGGTTGGACTAGATGACCTCCCAAGGTCCCCTTCCAATTCTTGCTATTCTGAGTGGCATAAGGTCCCCTGTCTGATGAGGGGTTGGACTAGATGACCTCCCAAGGTCCCCTTCCAATTCTTGCTATTCTGAGTGGCATAGGTCCCTGTCTGATGAGGGGGTTGGACTAGATGACCTCCCAAGGTCCCCTTCCAATTCTTGCTATTCTGAGTGGCATAAGGTCCCCTGTCTGATGAGGGGTTGGACTAGATGACCTCCCAAGGTCCCCTTCCAATTTTGCTATTCTGAGTGGCATAAGGTCCCCTGTCTGATGAGGGGTTGGACTAGATGACCTCCCAAGGTCCCCTTCCAATTCTTGCTATTCTGAGTGGCATAGGTCCCCTGTCTGATGAGGGGTTGGACTAGATGACCTCCCAAGGTCCCCTTCCAATTCTTGCTATTCTGAGTGGCATAAGGTCCCCTGTCTGATGAGGGGTTGGACTAGATGACCTCCCAAGGTCCCTTCCAATTCTTGCTATTCTGAGTGGCATAGGTCCCCTGTCTGATGAGGGGTTGGACTAGATGACCTCCCAAGGTCCCCTTCCAACTCTTGCTATTCTGAGTGGCATAGGTCCCCTGTCTGATGAGGGGTTGGACTAGATGACCTCCCAAGGTCCCCTTCCAACTCTTGCTATTCTGAGTGGCATAGGTCCCCTGTCTGATGAGGGGTTGGACTAGATGACCTCCCAAGGTCCCCTTCCAATTCTTGCTATTCTGAGTGGCATAGGTCCCCTGTCTGATGAGGGGGTTGGACTAGATGACCTCCCAAGGTCCCCTTCCAACTCTTGCTATTCTGAGTGGCATAGGTCCCCTGTCTGATGAGGGGTTGGACTAGATGACCTCCCAAGGTCCCCTTCCAACTCTTGCTATTCTGAGTGGCATAAGGTCCCCTGTCTGATGAGGGGTTGGACTAGATGACCTCCCAAGGTCCCCTTCCAATTCTTGCTATTCTGAGTGGCATAGGTCCCTGTCTGATGAGGGGGTTGGACTAGATGACCTCCCAAGGTCCCCTTCCAATTCTTGCTATTCTGAGTGGCATAAGGTCCCTGTCTGATGAGGGGTTGGACTAGATGACCTCCCAAGGTCCCCTTCCAACTCTTGCTATTCTGAGTGGCATAGGTCCCCTGTCTGATGAGGGGTTGGACTAGATGACCTCCCAAGGTCCCTTCCAATTCTTGCTATTCTGAGTGGCATAGGTCCCCTGTCTGATGAGGGGGTTGGACTAGATGACCTCCCAAGGTCCCCTTCCAACTCTTGCTATTCTGAGTGGCATAAGGTCCCCTCTCTGATGAGGGGTTGGACTAGATGACCTCCCAAGGTCCCCTTCCAACTCTTGCTATTCTGAGTGGCATAAGGTCCCCTGTCTGATGAGGGGTTGGACTAGATGACCTCCCAAGGTCCCCTTCCAATTCTTGCTATTCTGAGTGGCATAAGGTCCCCTGTCTGATGAGGGGTTGGACTAGATGACCTCCCAAGGTCCCCTTCCAATTCTTGCTATTCTGAGTGGCATAAGGTCCCCTGTCTGATGAGGGGTTGGACTAGATGACCTCCCAAGGTCCCCTTCCAACTTGCTATTCTGAGTGGCATAAGGTCCCCTGTCTGATGAGGGGGTTGGACTAGATGACCTCCCAAGGTCCCCTTCCAATTCTTGCTATTCTGAGTGGCATAAGGTCCCCTGTCTGATGAGGGGTTGGACTAGATGACCTCCCAAGGTCCCTTCCAATTCTTGCTATTCTGAGTGGCATAGGTCCCCTGTCTGATGAGGGGTTGGACTAGATGACCTCCCAAGGTCCCCTTCCAATTCTTGCTATTCTGAGTGGCATAAGGTCCCCTGTCTGATGAGGGGTTGGACTAGATGACCTCCCAAGGTCCCTTCCAACTCTTGCTATTCTGAGTGGCATAGGTCCCTGTCTGATGAGGGGTTGGACTAGATGACCTCCCAAGGTCCCCTTCCAATTCTTGCTATTCTGAGTGGCATAGGTCCCCTGTCTGATGAGGGGTTGGACTAGATGACCTCCCAAGGTCCCCTTCCAACTCTTGCTATTCTGAGTGGCATAGGTCCCCTGTCTGATGAGGGGTTGGACTAGATGACCTCCCAAGGTCCCCTTCCAATTCTTGCTATTCTGAGTGGCATAGGTCCCTGTCTGATGAGGGGTTGGACTAGATGACCTCCCAAGGTCCCCTTCCAATTCTTGCTATTCTGAGTGGCATAAGGTCCCCTGTCTGATGAGGGGTTGGACTAGATGACCTCCCAAGGTCCCTTCCAATTCTTGCTATTCTGAGTGGCATAAGGTCCCCTGTCTGATGAGGGGTTGGACTAGATGACCTCCCAAGGTCCCTTCCAATTCTTGCTATTCTGAGTGGCATAAGGTCCCCTGTCTGATGAGGGGTTGGACTAGATGACCTCCCAAGGTCCCCTTCCAATTCTTGCTATTCTGAGTGGCATAAGGTCCCCTGTCTGATGAGGGGTTGGACTAGATGACCTCCCAAGGTCCCCTTCCAATTCTTGCTATTCTGAGTGGCATAAGGTCCCCTGTCTGATGAGGGGTTGGACTAGATGACCTCCCAAGGTCCCCTTCCAACTCTTGCTATTCTGAGTGGCATAGGTCCCCTGTCTGATGAGGGGTTGGACTAGATGACCTCCCAAGGTCCCCTTCCAATCTTGCTATTCTGAGTGGCATAAGGTCCCTGTCTGATGAGGGGTTGGACTAGATGACCTCCCAAGGTCCCTTCCAATTCTTGCTATTCTGAGTGGCATAAGGTCCCCTGTCTGATGAGGGGTTGGACTAGATGACCTCCCAAGGTCCCTTCCAACTCTTGCTATTCTGAGTGGCATAGGTCCCCTGTCTGATGAGGGGTTGGACTAGATGACCTCCCAAGGTCCCTTCCAATTCTTGCTATTCTGAGTGGCATAAGGTCCCCTGTCTGATGAGGGGTTGGACTAGATGACCTCCCAAGGTCCCCTTCCAATTCTTGCTATTCTGAGTGGCATAAGGTCCCCTGTCTGATGAGGGGTTGGACTAGATGACCTCCCAAGGTCCCCTTCCAACTTCTTGCTATTCTGAGTGGCATAAGGTCCCCTGTCTGATGAGGGGTTGGACTAGATGACCTCCCAAGGTCCCCTTCCAATTCTTGCTATTCTGAGTGGCATAAGGTCCCCTGTCTGATGAGGGGTTGGACTAGATGACCTCCCAAGGTCCCCTTCCAACTCTTGCTATTCTGAGTGGCATAAGGTCCCCTGTCTGATGAGGGGTTGGACTAGATGACCTCCCAAGGTCCCCTTCCAATTCTTGCTATTCTGAGTGGCATAAGGTCCCCTGTCTGATGAGGGGTTGGACTAGATGACCTCCCAAGGTCCCTTCCAATTCTTGCTATTCTGAGTGGCATAAGGTCCCCTGTCTGATGAGGGGTTGGACTAGATGACCTCCCAAGGTCCCCTTCCAATCTTGCTATTCTGAGTGGCATAAGGTCCCCTGTCTGATGAGGGGTTGGACTAGATGACCTCCCAAGGTCCCCTTCCAACTCTTGCTATTCTGAGTGGCATAGGTCCCCTGTCTGATGAGGGGTTGGACTAGATGACCTCCCAAGGTCCCCTTCCAATTCTTGCTATTCTGAGTGGCATAGGTCCCCTGTCTGATGAGGGGTTGGACTAGATGACCTCCCAAGGTCCCTTCCAATTCTTGCTATTCTGAGTGGCATAGGTCCCCTGTCTGATGAGGGGTTGGACTAGATGACCTCCCAAGGTCCCCTTCCAACTCTTGCTATTCTGAGTGGCATAAGGTCCCCTGTCTGATGAGGGGTTGGACTAGATGACCTCCCAAGGTCCCCTTCCAATTCTTGCTATTCTGAGTGGCATAAGGTCCCCTGTCTGATGAGGGGTTGGACTAGATGACCTCCCAAGGTCCCCTTCCAATTCTTGCTATTCTGAGTGGCATAAGGTCCCCTGTCTGATGAGGGGTTGGACTAGATGACCTCCCAAGGTCCCCTTCCAATTCTTGCTATTCTGAGTGGCATAAGGTCCCTGTCTGATGAGGGGTTGGACTAGATGACCTCCCAAGGTCCCCTTCCAATATTCTGAGTGGGGTTGGACTAGATGACCTCCCAAGGTCCCTTCCAATTCTTGCTATTCTGAGTGGCATAAGGTCCCCTGTCTGATGAGGGGTTGGACTAGATGACCTCCCAAGGTCCCCTTCCAATTCTTGCTATTCTGAGTGGCATAGGTCCCCTGTCTGATGAGGGGTTGGACTAGATGACCTCCCAAGGTCCCCTTCCAACTCTTGCTATTCTGAGTGGCATAAGGTCCCCTGTCTGATGAGGGGTTGGACTAGATGACCTCCCAAGGTCCCCTTCCAACTCTTGCTATTCTGAGTGGCATAAGGTCCCCTGTCTGATGAGGGGTTGGACTAGATGACCTCCCAAGGTCCCTTCCAATTCTTGCTATTCTGAGTGGCATAAGGTCCCCTGTCTGATGAGGGGTTGGACTAGATGACCTCCCAAGGTCCCTTCCAATTCTTGCTATTCTGAGTGGCATAGGTCCCCTGTCTGATGAGGGGTTGGACTAGATGACCTCCCAAGGTCCCTTCCAATTCTTGCTATTCTGAGTGGCATAGGTCCCCTGTCTGATGAGGGGTTGGACTAGATGACCTCCCAAGGTCCCTTCCAATTCTTGCTATTCTGAGTGGCATAAGGTCCCCTGTCTGATGAGGGGTTGGACTAGATGACCTCCCAAGGTCCCCTTCCAATTCTTGCTATTCTGAGTGGCATAAGGTCCCCTGTCTGATGAGGGGTTGGACTAGATGACCTCCCAAGGTCCCCTTCCAATTCTTGCTATTCTGAGTGGCATAGGTCCCCTGTCTGATGAGGGGTTGGACTAGATGACCTCCCAAGGTCCCCTTCCAATCTTGCTATTCTGAGTGGCATAGGTCCCCTGTCTGATGAGGGGTTGGACTAGATGACCTCCCAAGGTCCCCTTCCAATTCTTGCTATTCTGAGTGGCATAAGGTCCCCTGTCTGATGAGGGGTTGGACTAGATGACCTCCCAAGGTCCCCTTCCAATTCTTGCTATTCTGAGTGGCATAAGGTCCCCTGTCTGATGAGGGGTTGGACTAGATGACCTCCCAAGGTCCCCTTCCAATTCTTGCTATTCTGAGTGGCATAAGGTCCCCTGTCTGATGAGGGGTTGGACTAGATGACCTCCCAAGGTCCCTTCCAATTCTTGCTATTCTGAGTGGCATAAGGTCCCTGTCTGATGAGGGGTTGGACTAGATGACCTCCCAAGGTCCCCTTCCAACTCTTGCTATTCTGAGTGGCATAAGGTCCCCTGTCTGATGAGCGGGTTGGACTAGATGACCTCCCAAGGTCCCCTTCCAATTCTTGCTATTCTGAGTGGCATAAGGTCCCCTGTCTGATGAGGGGTTGGACTAGATGACCTCCCAAGGTCCCCTTCCAATTCTTGCTATTCTGAGTGGCATAAGGTCCCCTGTCTGATGAGGGGGTTGGACTAGATGACCTCCCAAGGTCCCCTTCCAATTCTTGCTATTCTGAGTGGCATAAGGTCCCCTGTCTGATGAGGGGTTGGACTAGATGACCTCCCAAGGTCCCTTCCAACTTGCTATTCTGAGTGGCATAAGGTCCCCTGTCTGATGAGGGGTTGGACTAGATGACCTCCCAAGGTCCCCTTCCAATTCTTGCTATTCTGAGTGGCATAGGTCCCCTGTCTGATGAGGGGTTGGACTAGATGACCTCCCAAGGTCCCCTTCCAATTCTTGCTATTCTGAGTGGCATAAGGTCCCTGTCTGATGAGGGGTTGGACTAGATGACCTCCCAAGGTCCCTTCCAATTCTTGCTATTCTGAGTGGCATAGGTCCCCTGTCTGATGAGGGGTTGGACTAGATGACCTCCCAAGGTCCCTTCCAACTCTTAGCTATTCTGAATGGCATAAGGTCCCCTGTCTGATGAGGGGGTTGGACTAGATGACCTCCCAAGGTCCCTTCCAATTCTCGCTATTCTGAGTGGCATAAGGTCCCCTGTCTGATGAGGGGGTTGGACTAGATGACCTCCCAAGGTCCCCTTCCAATTCTCCCTATTCTGAGTGGCATAGGTCCCTGTCTGATGAGGGGTTGGACTAGATGACCTCCCAAGGTCCCCTTCCAATTCTTGCTATTCTGAGTGGCATAAGGTCCCCTGTCTGATGAGGGGTTGGACTAGATGACCTCCCAAGGTCCCTTCCAATTCTTGCTATTCTGAGTGGCATAGGTCCCCTGTCTGATGAGGGGGTTGGACTAGATGACCTCCCAAGGTCCCTTCCAATTCTTGCTATTCTGAGTGGCATAAGGTCCCTGTCTGATGAGGGGTTGGACTAGATGACCTCCCAAGGTCCCTTCCAATCTTGCTATTCTGAGTGGCATAGGTCCCCTGTCTGATGAGGGGGTTGGACTAGATGACCTCCCAAGGTCCCCTTCCAATTCGCTATTCTGAGTGGCATAAGGTCCCCTGTCTGATGAGGGGTTGGACTAGATGACCTCCCAAGGTCCCCTTCCAATTCTTGCTATTCTGAGTGGCATAAGGTCCCCTGTCTGATGAGGGGGTTGGACTAGATGACCTCCCAAGGTCCCTTCCAACTCTGCTATTCTGAGTGGCATAAGGTCCCCTGTCTGATGAGGGGTTGGACTAGATGACCTCCCAAGGTCCCTTCCAATTCTTGCTATTCTGAGTGGCATAAGGTCCCCTGTCTGATGAGGGGTTGGACTAGATGACCTCCCAAGGTCCCTTCCAATTCTTGCTATTCTGAGTGGCATAAGGTCCCTGTCTGATGAGGGGTTGGACTAGATGACCTCCCAAGGTCCCCTTCCAATTCTTGCTATTCTGAGTGGCATAAGGTCCCCTGTCTGATGAGGGGGTTGGACTAGATGACCTCCCAAGGTCCCCTTCCAATTCTTGCTATTCTGAGTGGCATAAGGTCCCCTGTCTGATGAGGGGGTTGGACTAGATGACCTCCCAAGGTCCCTTCCAATTCTTGCTATTCTGAGTGGCATAAGGTCCCTGTCTGATGAGGGGGTTGGACTAGATGACCTCCCAAGGTCCCCTTCCAACTCTTGCTATTCTGAGTGGCATAAGGTCCCCTGTCTGATGAGGGGGTTGGACTAGATGACCTCCCAAGGTCCCCTTCCAATTCTTGCTATTCTGAGTGGCATAGGTCCCTGTCTGATGAGGGGTTGGACTAGATGACCTCCCAAGGTCCCCTTCCAATCTTGCTATTCTGAGTGGCATAAGGTCCCTGTCTGATGAGTGGGTTGGACTAGATGACCTCCCAAGGTCCCTTCCAACTCTTAGCTATTCTGAATGGCATAAGGTCCCCTGTCTGATGAGGGGGTTGGACTAGATGACCTCCCAAGGTCCCTTCCAATTCTTGCTATTCTGAGTGGCATAGGTCCCCTGTCTGATGAGGGGTTGGACTAGATGACCTCCCAAGGTCCCTTCCAATTCTTGCTATTCTGAGTGGCATAAGGTCCCTGTCTGATGAGGGGTTGGACTAGATGACCTCCCAAGGTCCCCTTCCAACTCTTGCTATTCTGAGTGGCATAGGTCCCTGTCTGATGAGGGGTTGGACTAGATGACCTCCCAAGGTCCCTTCCAACTCTTGCTATTCTGAGTGGCATAGGTCCCCTGTCTGATGAGGGGGTTGGACTAGATGACCTCCCAAGGTCCCTTCCAATTCTTGCTATTCTGAGTGGCATAGGTCCCCTGTCTGATGAGGGGGTTGGACTAGATGACCTCCCAAGGTCCCTTCCAATTCTTGCTATTCTGAGTGGCATAAGGTCCCTGTCTGATGAGGGGGTTGGACTAGATGACCTCCCAAGGTCCCTTCCAATTCTTGCTATTCTGAGTGGCATAAGGTCCCCTGTCTGATGAGGGGGTTGGACTAGATGACCTCCCAAGGCCCTTCCAATTCTCGCTATTCTGAGTGGCATAAGGTCCTTTGTCTGATGAGGGGTTGGACTAGATGACCTCCCAAGGTCCCTTCCAATTCTGCTATTCTGAGTGGCATAGGTCCCTGTCTGATGAGGGGTTGGACTAGATGACCTCCCAAGGTCCCTTCCAATTCTTGCTATTCTGAGTGGCATAGGTCCCCTGTCTGATGAGGGGGTGGACTAGATGACCTCCCAAGGTCCCTTCCAATTCTTCCTATTCTGAGTGGTATTAGGTCCCCTGTCTGATGAGGGGGGTGGACTAGATGACCTCCCAAGGTTCCCTTCCAATTCTTGCTATTCTGAGTGGCATAGGTCCCTTGTCTGATGAGGGGGTTGGACTAGATGACCTCCCAAGGTTCCCTTCCAATTCTTGCTATTCTGAGTGGCATAAGGTCCCCTGTCTGATGAGGGGGCTGGACTAGATGACCTCCCAAGACCCCCTTCCTAATGCTCTTCTGCTGTTCTGAATGGCATCTTGTCCCAATTGCCAGGTAGTCAGACCTGCCCCCCTAAATAACTCACATCACAGGCCCTCGTTCTACAGGGTACAAACGGAGGATGGCCTCCTCTGGAGCAGGCACATTGACCAACTTAGATCCAGGGTCCCTCAAGAACATCGCCCCTGTCTCCTCTAGGTCCCTCACCTGACGTTTCTTCTAGGGGAAGGGGGGGAACAGGAGGAAAATCAGCAAACAGGAATCAACCCCATGTGTAACAAGCCATTGCGACAGGAACCATCCCGAACCCTGTCACAAAGCCAAGATCCATCCTTAGAAGTGGAAGATTGCACATCACTACCTGACTTGGGTGCTGACATTGGAATGGAGATGGGTTGGGAGGAGAGACCAGATTCTAACAATCTAACAGGGTCTCCTTTCACAGGAAGTCCCAACAGGGAAATGTCAGCAGACACATTTCCTCTCTCACTGGGTGAGAACGTTAAAGCTTCTGAACCACGAAGGTCTCAACGTACACGTAAGAGCCCCACCTATTTAAAGGAATACATTAGATAGGTTGGGGTTTGGTATGGACTGAACCGAGCGGGGAGGGGTGTTATGTATGTAGGTTTGAATGTTATTGGTTTATTTGAACTGTTCTTGTAAAATGTCAAATGGTATTGGTTTAAATAGTGCGGGAAGAAACCCTGCACTCCCATTGGCTGGCAGCTACGGCTGCAGGCTATAAGAAGCAGCCGTAGCCAAGCCAGAACGGGTCTATTCGAGCTGTAGTCACTAATAAAGCCTTTTGCTGGAACTCCTCGCGTCTGACTCTTCATGCAATCTTAACAGGTTGTGTGTGGTTTCGGGGTGGGGTCTGGCCTCTGACTGGGCCATCGCAAGGCCTGGATCTTTTCCTTGCTGTTCCTCATCCTCTTGCATGACCCAAAGTCCACCAAGCTTCAGCTGTGAGACAGGTGGCCTCACATTGGACTCTGAAATACTTTGGTACACAGAGAAGCTCATGGCTGAATCGATGACCTCAAGGTGCCCAGGTCCTGCGGCTGCGAAAGAGGCCCAAATCCTCACCCTTCCACCTTCGTGCTTGGTGGTTGGTGTGGCACGTTGGTGCTGATAGGCTGTGTGTGGTTTCCACCCAACGTGGCTCTGTGCATTATGGTCCAACGTCTCCACTCTGCTCTCTTTTGTCCAAAGGAAAATGTTCCAGAAATCTCATGGTTTGTTCAGGTGCAACTTGGCCAACCTCAGCCATGCTGCCATGTTCGTTTTAGAGAGAGGTTTCCTCCAAACAAACAGTACTTCTTCTGTCTTTTTGTGATTTTAAAGTCATGAACTGGAACATTTAAGATGTTCACTGAGGCCTGTTAGAGTCTGAGGTGAAACTCTTGGGGGTTTTGCCATGTCTCTGAGCATTGCATGGCCTGACCTTGGGTGAACTTTCTGAAATGGTCCCTCCTGGGGAGATGGGCAGCTGCCTCGAATGTTCTCCCCTTGTGAATAATCTTCTCTGCTATAGAAAGATGGACTTTAAATTGTTTGGAAATGGCCTTGTAACCCTTCCTGGATTGAAAGGCCGCAACAATTGCTTCTCTGAGATCACTGCTGGTGTCTTTGCCCTCTGGCATTGTGTTAACACACCCCTCAGTGCTGGAGACCAGCAAACTCCTGAAACTTTGGCTTTTATAGAGGCAGCCACACTTGTGATGGTCAGTTAATCCAGGGCCCTTGATCAGCAGCACTGGGCTACCTCTTGGCCTCTTCACACCTGTGGAAGCAGTCAGGGAGTCCATAGCCTTTCACACCTGGTTTCTCCATTTTGGCTTTTTTATATAAAATAAACAATGACAGGGTGTAATATGTCCTGTGTTGTTGTTATCTGAGGTTGCATTTACTTACTTTTAAGAACTGCTTAAGACCTGATGCCTTTAACTATGTCCCGATACATCAAACCGAGCGTGTCCTTTCTTTTCCACACGAGTGTAATTCTTAGTGTACAATTAAACATCTGGAACCTGACAGAGTCCCAAAATTCTCTGGGGTAGAAGATGCAGAATTTCAAATAAAGGCCTCTTGGATTATGCAACTGACAAATTATATTAGGAGCTGTGGTCTCCTTATCTCTTGTATCAACTAGAGAATGGGCCCCAAAATAATCAAGATGTGATATAGATAGATAGATGATAGATAGATAGATAGATAGATAGATAGATAGATAGATAGATAGATATTGCTTCACCAAACATCTGGAATATTGAATGTCAACTGCATAAGAAAGAGAGATCAGAGTCTTGCAGTGCACATCAGACAAGCAACCTTTGGGATACTTGTCTTAAAGCAAATTAAACATTTACATATAATACAGCTGTTTATTGGAACAAAACATTCACTTGACATCTGCATATGAGGGTCTGATTGTCCCAAAGGTTGCTTTTTCAAGAGGTAATTGGACTGAAGAAGCTTTTTGGGTGAGAAGTGAAACATCTTCAAAGAAAAACCAGAAAGTCCAGTTGCCTCTTGAAAAAGCACCTTGGGCCAACCTGGATGACTGAGAATCTCCATAGACATATGGGTCTGATTGCAATAAATTGTAGGGGTGATACAGAAATATGATCTATGTTTTTTTAATTCTTATTCTCTTCTATTTAATTTGTTTCTTGTATTCCATTTTTATATACAGTGTGGTCAACAAACTGTGCTTAATATTCTTTTTCTTGATATGGCATAATTGCTAATCAACAATAATTTATTTAATTTGTTCATCAATACCAAGTTGAATTTATAAAAATAAAAAATAAAGTTTTGTACTTTATCTGACCCTCAATATTTCTTCCTTACTTTTCCAGATCAGTGATAAAATGGTTTCAGAGGCTCTGAATGATAAAAGTCAATTCCCCTTTTTCCACCAGATGCTTCCCAAAGAAGGATTCCACTACCCAGCAATTGTCCAACTGCTCCTCCATTTCAGATGGACCTTCATTGGTCTCTTTGCTTCAGACACAGAGAATGGAGAGAACTTCATGAGAATTTTTACTCCTATGCTTGTCAGGAATGGAATCTGTGTTGTTATATCACAACGATTCTCAACAACTGGATATACAGCAGCCCTCAGGGAGGCCCTCTCTAAGTGGAGACAAGTCAATGTCTTTGTTCACTTCATGGAATATGTTTCCCCTTTGGACAGAATTCTTCCTTTCCATTTAACCCTTATGCGTTTGCCAGGACCCATTGAAGGGAAAGTCTGGATCATGACAGGTTTGGGAGGATATGCATTGGACAAGCACAGACTTTACAAATACGTCCATAGTATTTGGACCATCACTTTTCTAGCAAATGAAAGGCCAAATGATGATGTCTTTGAACCCTATTTCTTTGTGGAGGAAAAGTTTCAAGATCATTATTTCCACTGTTCTCTTTCCAAGCAGGTCTTTTCTGTCAAAGGCCGCAGAAGATGCACCCAGAAAGCCCCACTGGAGACCCAGTGGAAAAGGAATGGAAGATGGATCCCAAATGACTACCAACGTTACAGTATGATAAAGACTCTGGCCCAGGCCTTGAACGCTGCCTATTCCTCCAGATTGAGGAGGGGAAGGAAGGAGGGTGAAGAGAGGTTGAGGGCTTCAATGCTGCAGCCGTGGCAGGTATGGGGTCCTGATATTGTGGAATATGAAGTATTGCTTCTAAAATAATGTTTCATTATTTTCAAGTCACTTTTTTCAGTGCCATTGTAACTTTGAACCGTCACTAAATGAACAGTTTCTTATAATCAGCCTGATCTTTTCTAGGTGTTTATGAATAATCTCTTTTTTCCTATGTTTCATTTTATTTGTCACTGGCTCTAGAATGTTCCTTATAACTTACCAATTGCATCAATTATATTTTGTTATATATATTTTGTCAAAATATGGTGGAGAAATTTTGCTGAACCTTTGTTTTTTATTTATGAAGATAGCAGTAACATCTGTTTTTCTAAGCAAGCATATTTTGATGTTAGACAACTGCAGAAGAAAGATTCAAATGTGCAAAGTTGGGATTTCAAAAAAAACTTTCAGATTTTAAATTCCTGGATGTTCCCCTTCTAGTTCCATCCTTTTCTGCAGAAGAATGAGTTTGTCAATATTTCTGGTAGGAAATTGTACTTGGATCAAAATGGTGATATAACAACAGATCTGAAAATCTTGTGCTGGTTGATTCTTCCCAAAGAGAATCCCATCGAACAGCGAATGGGGACTTGGAAAAGACAGAGACTTACTATCTACCAAAGAGTTTTTTCACAGCTAAAGTTGCTCAACAAGGTGGGAGACATTTTAGTGTCTTTCCTCTGTTTTGCAAAGATTTCGGCCACATTTCATGTGGAGGAAGCCTAGTTTCCAGGGTCCATGACCTTCACTGAGAACTGAACATGGAGACCAGAAGCCTTGTAGTTTTCTTTCTATAGACCACTTGGGAGGCTTCACTACTATTGACCAAGGTCTTCTTCAGATACTGATAATATTGAAGACTGTTTTTTAGCTGATTCAGCCATGTCCAACCTGGGATGAGAAACCCTCAAGTGCTGGAGGTTTTGTTGTTAATAGCCTCAGGTTTGCTTGTTCCTTGTCCTCAAAACAGGAAAGCAGAAGGGAATTCTGTTGAAGAGGCCCTGAACTGAGGTTTGGACTGAAGGAGATGAAACTGGATCGTGACTGGATGGAGCTCCTGATGGTCCCATTGGGAGAGAAGCTTCCTCTTGTCCTGTTTAGGGAAAGGCCATTGGGAAATGGTTCCTTGACGGCAGGAGTGGTATTCTACCTGTTTGGACCGGTTCAGGCAAACCGGATGTTAAAGTTACATCTGGTTCACTGAACCAGTATTTCAAGTGACTGGCTGGCCCCACCCCTCCCCTCCCAGGAGTCTCCATGTGGCCCATTTTCGATGGACTAAATGCAGGGTCTGTGCGGAGGCTCTAGGAGGAGGAAAAATGGGCCTTCCAGAAGTCCAGAAACAGGCCTGTCTCTGGCTTCCGGTGGGCCTCCAGAGCCCAGGGGAGGCCATTTTTGCCCTCCCAGAGGCCTGGGAGAAGCCTCCAGACCCTTGGGAGCACAAAATGGGCCCTAGAGGCCCACTGGAAGCTGGAAACAGGAAGTTCTGATAGGCCATGCCCACCATGGCCATGCCCACCCAGCAACTCAACAGTGAACCAGTTGCTGGGATTTTTGAATCCCACCCCTGCCTGAAGGGGCAGGTCCATGGCCTCTGATATTTTTAAGTAGTCCAGACCTGGTCAGAGTTAGGGTTAGGGTTATATTTACCTCAGTGAAGCCCAGAATCTACTTGTCTAATATCCATTTCTCCCCCCATTTTCCATGGATGGAGAGTCCTAACACATTTTCTTTGGCAATCCTTCTTTTTCTCCTTAGTCCCTGCCTCAGTCCAGATGTGTGGAAAGTTGTCCTCCTGGATTTGTCAAGAGGGCTCGAGAAGGAGAGCCAGTTTGCTGCTACGACTGCGTTCCTTGTCCGGAGGGGACCTTCTCCATTCAGGAAGGTGGGTGACACCACAGGAAAGGAAGGCCAGGCGGAAATGGATTTATCCAGAACATTTTGATGAAAGTGCAAATTAAAACGTGCGTTGAAGCTCAGCTATATTTTTATTTTTTATTTATTTATTTATTTATTTATTTATTATTATTTTTATCCATATTTATATGCCGCCCTTCTCCGGAGACTCAGGGTGGCTTACAATTTTTGGGACACAACCCAATGCGTGCAGCAATAGCCTTCATTCCATTGAATATGCCTGCTTATTACTAAGCGGCATTTTTACAAAGTCAGCTTATTGCCCTCAACAATCTTGGGTCCTCAATTTACCTACCCCGAGAGGATGGAAGACTGAGTCAACCTTGAGCCTGGTGGGATTCGAGCCTGCGCTAATTGCAGGCAGCTGGAACTAAGTGTTAGGTGTTTAATAGCCTGCACCACCAAGGCCCTTCAGAATGCACTGCAAATCCTCCAATTTCATATACGTTAGCTATAAAGGTATTAGTAAATTATATTATCAATTTTTTTATGTGGAATGGTTAAGCAACACATCTTGAGAAATGTTTCTAGAATCAGGTGTTGTCCAAAAAAGATATTTCTTGAAAAGCAGAATACTAAAAAATATTGCTTTTTGGCTTTCTCAGATACAGAAAAATGCACCAAGTGTCCAGACGATAGCTATCCAAATGAGGACAGAATCCAATGTATCCCCAAAGTTATAACCTTCCTGTCTTATGAAGAACATCTGGGCATCATCCTGGTCTCTTTTGCCCTGCTCTTCTTCCTAACCACAGGCCTTGTTTTGACCATCTTCATTAAATACCGAGAAACTGCCCTTGTCAAAGCCAACAACTGGGACCTCTCCTACATCCTCCTGGTCTCCCTCCTGCTTTGCTTCTTGTCTTCTTCTCTCTTCATTGGTCAACCAAGGAAAGCCACCTGCCTTCTTCAACAGACCGTTTTCAGCATAATCTTCTCAGTTGCTGTTTCTTCTCTCTTGGCCAAAACCATCACGGTGGTGCTGGCTTTCCTGGCCACAAAACCAGGAAACCGAGTGAAGAGATGGTTGGGGAAGAGCTTGGCCAACTCCATCATCCTTTCTTGTTCTGCTGTCCAAATTATCATCTGCATCTGGCTGGGGATTTCTCCCCCCTTCCCTGACTCTGACCTCCACTCACAGCCTGGAGAGATCATTCTGCAATGCAATGAAGGGGCCGTTGTCATGTTCTATGTCACCCTCAGCTACATGTGTTTCCTGGCTGCCATCTGGAGAAGATGGAAAAGATGTCCAGAGAAAGGGGACCTCGGGACTCTCCCTAGGAGGAGGTTGCAGGGATCCTGTCTCAAGGCAGCCGCATCATTGACTGGATCACAAACCTTCAATGCTGCATAATATACATCCAGGCCCCAGAAGGGGATGAATAAGTGGGGAGGGGACTTCTGGGTTTGTAGGAAGAGGCACCCATGGAAGCTGCTCTGCTCTCCAACCACAGAGATTGCTCATCAATTGGGAATCAATTTTTATGTCTCATAAAGAGACCTAACTGCGAATAGGATCCCTTTGCAAATTTCATTTTAAGGAAATAAGAAAAGCTCTGGTGGATCAGAAGGTCAGTCTAAGATTCACACAAATCCCTCTGGTTCTCCCACAAGCAGAAGAAGGCCGAGACTTTCTGTCATTATTTCAGCAAGGTTTTCACCTTTTCCTTCTTCCACATTTTGAAATCTCAGTTAAAATTCTGATCTATCAATTTCCCATTCTAATGGTTCACTCCTGCCCATCTCAACATTGCTCAATCGGGTATCAATATCTCCAATTTTCTTAACTCTTTGTATTTATTCTTCTTCAATTTTTTTGAATCTGCCTTCATATTTCATCATCATCTGTTGAATATTTTTTATTTTCTCATCTGTCTTTTCAATTCTTTGCTCAATATTCTCTATTCTCTTTTCAATCTTCTGAATTCCTTGCATGATCATCTGCAATGTCACTTCTTTCTTTTTCTCCTGTTGTATCATTGTCTGTATGGATCGTTGTCCTCCAGATGGTGAAGAGGTTGGTATTGAGGAAACTGGGGCTGTTGTCTTTCTGCTCATCTTATAGTACTTATCTGTAAAGAAAGAGAGAGAAAAAGAAAAAAAGGGAAAGGGGAAAGGGGGAAAAAATGAAGCAGACAGTTGCCACTCCAAAAAGAAAAAGGAAAAAAAATCTACAGGCACTTGTATACCTTAATCCAATTGGTTGCAATAGTATGCAAAACAACAACAACAACAACAACAAAACAAGAGAAGATATGGAAAAAGGGATAAAAAAGATTTTCCTTTTGGAGAAAAAGAGGGTAAGGGAAGGAAAAATAAAAACAAAAAATAATAGTCTATGTATTTCTCTTAATAGAAAGAAAAAAGAGAGCAAAAAAAAATTACATTCTAGTTCCTGGGTTAAAAGGTTGAAATCCAAATTTTAAAAAACCCAACTAGAGGGGAAGTAGAAAAGAAGATAAAAAGTAACAATCAATTCTAATGTAAAGCAAGCCTCTGCCACTAAATATCCAAGGCTCTTTTATAAATCAACTCAAAGTTTCCAGTTCCAGTGCTTTCAAAGTCACTTCAATCTTCTTTCTTTCAACTTTAACTCCAGACTCCAGCTATCTATAATTTCACAGATGAGCACCTGTGTAAACAATCTGCCATGCTCATCCTATTATCTTTTCCAGTGCAAAGCTCAGATTCCTTGAGTATAACACAAATACATAAACAAGTAAAAGAAAAAAGAAAACAATATATCCAAGCCTCTAGATGGCAATGCTACTTATTTTCCTTCATTTTCACTTCCCCCTCATATATCCAAAGCCAGGAACACAAAAAAAGTAAAATATTTTCTTTTAAAAAGTAAATCTCAAATCAGAAAGAGTCTTAATCAAAACAAACTTTCAAGAGAATTATTTAAAAAAATAAATCTACGGGAACGTCTACTGCCGGCATCGACTACCAACCGCCCTATATGAGCGCACAGGCAGGGACTCCTCGGCGTGCTGTCTGCGACTCAATGTCGCTTGGCGGTGACGCAGGGGAGGGCCTACTCGTGGTGGCTCCCGCACTATGGAATCAGCTACCTCTGGGGCTCTGCCTGGCCCCCGACCTTCGCACCTTCCACCACGACCTGAAAACTTGGCTTTTTGAGCAGGCTGCTCTGTGCTGACTCCTCTTGGGGGGGGTTGTTTTATAATCTTGTTTTAGTAATTTGGCTTGTTGGGTTTAATTCTATTTTAGGTAATTATTTATTGTGTTGGTTTTAATTGTGAGCCGCCCCGAGTCCGTTCAGGAGAGGGGCGGCATACAAGTCAAATAAATAAATAAATAAATAAATTTTAAAAAATAAAAACAAGAATAGGGAATTTTAAAAAGACCAGTCCAGTTTAAAATTAAGAAGCTTTACCAAATTCAAAGTTCCAATAAAAAGGGGGAAAAAACTTTCACTTTAGCTAGCTTAATCTCACGCTTGAACTCTTTTCCCTTCACTTTTAATTCCACTTTAAGTCTTTCAGGGTGTTCTCTTCAAGAAACAATAAGTAAAAGTTCATCTCACCAAACTGACACACTTTCTTTCAATCTCTTCCATTCCGGAGCTGTCCCAGCTTCAGCAGCTTGAATGGCTGCCTCTCCACCACCGGCAAAAAGGGCTTTTCCTGGATCAACCAGGGACTCTGCGATGTCCCTGGGATCAGCAGAATGTGCCCTTGTCGATCACTGTCTCTACAGGATGGTTTAGGTCCATTGGGACCGACCAGCAGCGGAGATATCAACGGCGATCTTGGAGGATCAAGATCGCACGTTGTACCACCGTGATACCAGCTCTGCCCTTCTGCTTCCTGACAATAATTGATTTAGAATCTATGACCCATTACTTGTTGGTTGCATGGGGCAAGGTCTGGGAGGCTCTGAGTTCTAATCCTCCCTCAGGCAGGATAACTTCCTGGGGGACTTTGAGTGGATCACCAGGAGACTCTTGAATTCTAGTCCCACCTTATTTCTTATTGAATTGGGGTGTGAAAGCTGGAAACATTTTCTCAGATTAATGTGAGATACTAAAATTGGAGATTCCTAGAGTGTGAGATGGTCGAGTGTCCAATATTGTGTGTTGTGATGGAGGAAAGTGAAATTGTGGGATAAACACAGTGGTGGGATTCAATTTTTTACTACAAGTTCTGTGGGTGTGGCTTGGAGGGTGTGGCAGGGGGAAGTTACTTCAAAATCCCATTCCCTCCCCACTCCATTAACCTGCTTTCCAGCTCCATTCTCCTGTGCAGGGCAACAAAAGGAGACCCAGCTGATCAGCTGGGACTCAGTGGGAAGCAGAGAATAGATGGGGATGGAGCCAGTCAGTGGCGGTATTTGCCGGTTCTCCAAACTACTCAAAATTTCCACTACCGGTTCTCCAGAACTGGTCAGAACCTACAAAATACCACCTCTGGATAAACACCTCTTCCATGTGACACAAAGCCATAAGTCTCGGCCTTCTTCTGCCTGTGGGAGAACCAGAGGAATTTGTGTGAATCTTAGACTGACCTTCTCCTGATCCAGCAGAGCTTTTCTTATCTCCTTAGAATCGAATTTGCAAAGGGATCCTATTTGCAGTTAGGAGCCTTTATGAGACATAAAAATGGATTCCCAATTGATGAGCAATCTCTGTGGTTGGAGGGCAGAGCAGCTTCCATGGGTGCCTCTTCCTACAAACCTAGAAGTCTCCCCCCCCCACTTATCCACCCGCTTCTTGGATCAGATGAACATTATGCAGCATTGAAGGTTTGTGATCCAGTCAATGATGCGGCTGCCTTGAGACAGGATCCGTGCAACCTCCTCCTGGGGAAAGTCCTAAGGTCCCCTTTCTCTGGACATCTTCTCCAGCCCTTCACAGACAAAACAAGCTTGGAAGAGGAGCAGAGAGATGCTTTCCATACAAACTGTAGAGTGGAAAATTAAAGGGCCTGAAAACTGCTATTTTATTTCTCTGGTTGAGGAAAGAAAAAAAACATACAGTGGAAATTGCTTTACACACTATTTTTTAATTTACTTTTTAATTTTTTTGTTGTGAAATACATACCAAAATAAAAACAATCCCAAACTGAAATCCCAGACAGCTGTTCTGCTAAACTCTTTCTGCAAAGGACATTTTATCAGGAAATCAAGAAAGAATCAAATAAGAGGGATGAAGTTTTGCCTCCCCAGCTGAGAGCCAGTCAAACATGGCATTTCACATCATTCTGGCATTTTTAGGGAGAGGATCAGGCAACCAGGCTGGTGTTTGGTTCCCACAGCTTCCTCCAGACCTCTTTTCCTGCTCACTCTCTCTTACAAACACTTTTAGCTGCTGTCAGTAGGAACAAGTGCATCAATTGTTTTTTTATAAGGTATCATGTTCGGTAGCTGTTGCTGAAGAGCTGAATTTTACAGAGATCTCTTTAGCAAGATTTATTGAAAGGGGAGGGAACTGTAAGAATTCCAATCAATCAACAATTCCCCATTTTGAAACACATAGATGACTCCTGTATACTATCTAAATGGAAGTCAAATAAAAGGAACATTAACAATTCTTCCAATATCACAATGGTGTTATATCTCATGTTTTTATATTTATTCTGGCTGTAAGATACTCCTTTGTGTTATATCTCATGTTTTTATATTTATTCTGGCTGTAAGATACTCCTTTGTGTTCAGGCCTGGCCTCAGAAGGATAATGTAGCACTTGGGGATGAAGATGCAGACCAGCAGACCAGCACTGGAGGCCAGGATGGAGAAGACCTGCACAGCCACCATGTATTTCCCTTTGGTGCTCAGGTAGGTGGGCACAAAGGTCACCCAGACACTGCAGAAGACCAGCATGCTGAAGGTGATCAGCTTGGCTTCGTTGAAGGTCCCTGGCAGATTCCTGGCCAGGAAAGCCACCGTGAAGCAGATGGCAGCCAGGAAGCCCATGTAGCTGAGGGTGACATAGAACAGGACAACGGCCCCTTCATTGCATTGCAGGATGATCTCTCCAGGCTGTGAGTGGAGGTCAGAGTCAGGGAAGGGGGGAGAAATCCCCAGCCAGATGCAGCAGATGATCACTTGGACAGCAGAAGAAGACAGGATGATGGAGTTGGCCAAGCTTTTCCCCAACCATCTCTTCACTCGGTTTCCTGGTTTTGTGGCCAGGAAGGCCAGCACCACCATGATGGTTTTGGCCAAGAGAGAAGAAACGGCAACTGAGAAGATGATGCTGAAGACAGTTTGTCGGAGAAGGCAGGTGGCTTTCCTTGGTTGACCAATGAAGAGAGAAGAAGACAAGAAGCAAAGCAGGAGGGAGACCAGGAGGATGTAGGAGAGGTCCCGGTTGTTGGCTTTGACAAGGGCAGTTTCTCGGTATTTAATGAAGATGGTCAAAACAAGGCCTGTGGTTAGGAAGAAGAGCAGGGCAAAAGAGACCAGGATGATGCCCAGATGTTCTTCATAAGACAGGAAGGTTATAACTTTGGGGATACATTGGATTCTGTACTCATTTGGATATTTATCATCTGGACACTTGGTGCATTCTCCTGTATCTGAGAAAGTCAAAAAGCAATATTGCATTAATATTATGGATTTGTTTTTTTTTAACATTTCAAGAAATACCTTTTTCCCCAAGATTTGTTGCTGAATCATTCCACTAGAAAAAATGATAATATAATTTACTAATACCTTTTAGCTAAAGTATATGAAATTGGAGGATTTCTAATGCATTTGGAATATACAAAATGAGAGTTGAAGTTCAATGCATGCCTTAATTTGCACTTTCTATCAAACTGCTATGGATAAATCCATTTCCACCAGGCCTTCCTTTCCTGTGGTGTCACCCACCTTCCTGAGTGGAGAAGGTCCCCTCCGGACAAGGAACGCAGTCGTAGCAGCAAACTGGCTCTCCTTCTCGAGCCCTCTTGACAAATCCAGGAGGACAACTTTCCACACATCTGGACTGAGGCAGGGACTAAGCAGAAAAAGAAGGAATGCCAAAGAAAATGTGTTAGGACTCTCCATCCATGGAAAATGGGGGGAGAAATGGACATTAGATAAGGAAACTCTGGGATTCACTGAGGTAAATATGAAATCTCTTGACTCCTTCCAAATCGATGTAGAAGTTACAACTAGTGTCAGATTCTTTGTTAAGTTCCTTCCTTTTGCTTCTGGCATTTAACATTGCAGTAAAGGATTTTTCAGTTTAATGAAGGCTGGAAGGATGGAATTCAGAAAAGATTTATTCTATAAGATGGATTAAAGAGAATAAAAGTGTGATGAATGGAAAAAATATTACCAATACGATCCAGAAAAAATTATTTTGGAGTATATAAAACTGCAAAGTTGCTTCACTTTGAAAATAGTGCAAAACTGCCTCCCAATTCACACATAAAATTAGGTCTGTCAAGTTTAAAGGAGACGTTGATGTGTAGATTTATGTCTTCCATTTCTATGGCTGCCATGCTGATGGTCTAAGACTAGAATTGACTGCCTAGTTTCTACAACTGGAGTGAGATGGGATGGAGGAAAGAACGTGTCCCTCCCAAAATCATGAATCTTTTGCTGCAACATGTGAGAAATAAGTAAATGTGGATCCTGTGTCAGGAAGGGACATTCCAAAGGGCCAAGCTAAGTAGCCAACATCCTTTCTGTTGAAGAACTAAAACTAGGGGTCACCAAGAGGCATAGAAAGAAAGGCTCAAATTTATTATGAGTAAAATTTGGAGACTCCTTTTTCCCCCCAGAGAGACTTAGGGGAGCTGACAATGGCATTCAGATGAAGAGCCCCTTGCAAGCCATGAGCAGAAGGCCTATTGCTCTATTTTCAGCAGTGTGTGTGTGTGTGTGTAAACAAGAGGCATGGATAGCTCTGGCCAGGTCTGGCCTCTTTAAGAGCCTCCCAGATTATGAACCTGCCCCTTCAGGGGACACTTTCCCCCAAGCAGGACGAGATGCAGCTTCTTTCCCCCAATGGGACCAAAAGGACCTCCGTCCAATCAAAATTCAATCCCATTTGATAGAGTCCAAGCCTGGATTCAGGCCCCGGTAAGCAGAATTGCTGCCTTCTTTGCTATTCTGGGCACAAGGAGCAAACAAACTCAAAGCTACTAACGACACATTCCTCAGCCCTTGTGGCTTTCTCACCTGTTTGGTGGATACCCTTAATTGTACGTGGTCCACAAAATGGAACCTCCTAAGCAGCCTAAGGAAAAAAATCTGGTTTCTACTGCCCAGATTCAATTCTCAGTGAAGGTCAACCATCAGCCCTCTTGAAATGGGCCCAAGGGTTTGGAAAACAGAGAGAAGGCACCAAACTTTCTCCTACCTTGTTGAGCGACTTTAGCTGTGAAAGAGCATCTTGCCTGATAGTAAATCTCTGTCTTTCAAAATACATCAGAATCTCTTTCCTGGGAGCATCCCTGGGAAGAATGAAGAAGCCCGAAATGCCCAGATCTGCTGCTACCTCTCCATTTGGGTCCATGTAGAGTTTATAGCATGAAATATTGACAAACTCATTCTTCTCCAGGAAAGGATGGAACTAGAATGGGAACATGCAGCAATTTTAAAAGCAGAAAACTTTGTTTCTTATCCCACACGCTTTTTCACATTTGAATCTTTCTTTTGTAGTTGCCTAATTTACAGACATGCTTCATTAGGAAAATAGGCGTTACCGATATCTTACAAGAGAGCGAAAAAGGTTCACAAAAATTTGTTGATCATATCCTGACAATATAGATTTTGACAAAATATAGTTGAACAACAGAAAAAAGGAAATTTATGAACTCCCTGAAAGCAACAGGTTGGTTATCAGAAACATGGATTTGTCAAGAAGAAAATCGTCAGGGTAATCCTCTCCCAGGAAGCCCAGACAGGAAACCTGAGCTAGGCCCACTTCGCTGTAATGCTGCCCTGACAGAATTTGGGGAGTCAGAAAGTACCAATCTCCCACTGACCCTTTTTTATGCAGCTGTAGGTGTCCTCCTCTTATCTGCTTCTTCCCCGGGCAGAATCTCTCCTCCACACCCCACAAGTCATTCCCTCATATCAATGCCCTTTCTAAATGGATTGTGGGAAAGGTGGGGATGTAACTTATGTGCTCTATGCAAGTCATCCTCTCATATTATTTCATTTCCTAAATACATTATGGAAATACTGCTGATATAACTTGATCTCAGGAAACAGTAACAAACAATTTTGTGATGTGATCAGAAACCCAGTTAAGTGAGGGGTGGATGGTATGATAATTAAGTGGATAAAAACTGATTTAAAAATGGCACTCAGATAATTTTTTTTCAATCTTTGTCATAAAAGTGGGAAGATATAACATTTTGTCATAAGTCATCAATTTTTCTATGTTATCATTAATATAATAGAGTTGATAGGTTGGTGCAGCATTTGTTTTTTGGCCGCTACAATTATGGGCTGGGGTGGTAGTGGCTCTCTAGGTTTAGTAATCCTGGTGATTCTGGGGTTATGTCACGGACAAGCAGACTTTTGGAAAGCTGGTACAGAAGCCATCCAGTATCTCTATCAGTGCGGAGACCATGGTTTGCAATTGCTTGTGTACCCCAGTCCCGGCCAAGCGGTCCGCTTTAAAGTTGTGGATGAGTTTGGGAAAGTCTTTGAAGTTTCCAGTTGTCCCTTCTGTCATCACTTGATCACATCACATAATAGGACAGCTGCCTTCTCTGCTGGCTATGATGGCTGCGGTGTAATAAAGAAGGATGGCATACATCATTTGAAAGTCCATTTAGAGGAACTAATAGAGTTGATAAATCGCTATCCTACAAGATTTATAACAACTCTCAGGCAAATGTACTTTGATCTTATTTAAACATTACCAAATTTCCAGAAAAATATTTCTGATTTCCTCCTAGAAACAACTGTATGACTAAAAAGCAGTAGAAAAATATCTGGGTTTTAGGATTTGATAAATTATAGTATCTCATATAAGAACATTAATGATGCACTGGATGAAGGATTGTGCCAAGCTTGATAAGTATGTAAGGGAGGCAGTTTGGTCTACTGGTTAAGCCCCCGAGCTAGAAAGCAAGAGGCTGTGAGTTCAAGTCCTGCCTTGATCATGAAAGCCATCTGGGTGACTTTGGGCCAGTCATTCTCTCACCTCACAGGGTTGCTGTTGTGGGGAAAATGCACACAACTACTCCTTGGTGCTCATCCTGGGACCTTACTCCTCATTTACTCCTCTGGAAAAGGTGCAATCCAAATTCCAGGAGGAATATTTCAGGTAGCGCCCTGCGTCCCAAATGTAGCACTAAGGAGAGAGGCTGGACTAGCCAAAATAAAAACAGATGCATAGATCTACATTTTTGCACCTTGCTTAAAACTCCTCTTTCCCCCTACAGGTTTCAGTTCTCTCCTCACAGAAGACAGTTTTGAATCAGGACCATCTTACAAGTTCGGGGCCATCTTACAAAAACTCCTGTATCTCGGCTTCTCCAGGGAAGGGCTTTTAATGATGGGGGATGAGTTAGTGCACTTAGTGAACTCCAACAAGTGCTCAAAGATCTGGAAATCCAACAAGATGGGGCTGCTCTTCCCAAGAATGTTTATTTGAGCAGCCAAACTGCCCCCTTTAAAGCAGCAAGATATCAAATAACCATGTCAAAAGTCCAAATGGAATTAACCTCAGAGAGCTGCAACGAGTTCCCAGAGCAGTTTCAGGGGCCGATACAAAGAAAGAGCGCCTGAGCTGAGACTGGGCCCCTGTGGACAAGGGGCCACTGGAACTGCAGCTCACGGCCTGCTATGCTGCATCTCCTATCAGGACTCAGGGATTCATGAGTTATTTGTAAATAAATACATGTTTATGGGGGGTATAAAACAATTGCACTCTCAGCATCTCAGCCCTTCTTTCTCAACCAAGGCATGTGCTTCTGTCCACCATTAAACCATCTTTCCAAGCAGTCACCATGTTTCCAGCATCTTTCTTCCCCACTTGGAACTGAACCCAGAAGGATATTTCTTCCAACAGAGGCTAGACAGAAACTTCAGGTCTGCCCCCTGTTATTCCAGAGTGTCAGACAGGAGCAATTAGATGGTGCAAATCTGTTGACCTTTTGCAGCACAAGAAGGTTGAGATGGTTCCCCTCCTTCCCCTCCTGATTCCTTCTCCAAAGGATCTCGGATGGATCCCTATTGGGACCCCATACCTGCCACGGCTGGAGCCTTGGAGCCCCAACCTCATTTCTCCCTCCTTCCTTTGCCTCCTCGATCTGGAGGAATAGGCAGCATTCATGGCCTGGGATAGAGTCTTCATGAGGCTGTACCACAGACGGTGAACTATGATCCGTTTCCTGTTCTTTATCTCCTGAGTCTCCATTGGGGCTTTCTGGGTGCATCTTCTCCGGCCTTTGACAGAAAAGACATGCTTGGAAAGAGAACAGTGGAAATAATGATCTTGAAACTGATCTTCCACAAAGAAATAGGGTTCAAAGGCATCATCCACGAGCCTTTCTTTTACCTGATAACCAAAGTTCCAAATACTATGGATGTATTTGAGAAGTCTCTGCTTGTTTATTATGTACAGTGAAAAATTTGTGATGATCCAGATTTTCCCTTCAATGGGTCCCGGCAAACGCATAAGTGCTAGATGGAAAGAAAGAATTCTGTCCCAGATGGAAATAAATTCTATGAAGTGAACAAAGACATTGACTTGTCTCCACTTAGAGAGGGCCTCCCTGAGGGGGGCTCTATATCCAGTTGTTGAGAATCGTTGTGATATAACCACACAAATTCCATTTCTGACAAGCATAGGAGGGAAAGTCCTCATGAAACTCTCTCCATTATCTGTGTCTGAAGCAAAGAGGCCAATCAGGGTCCATCTGAAATGGAGGAGCAGTTGGACAATTGCTGGGTACTGGATCCCTTCTTTGGGGACCATCTGGTAGAAAAAGGGAATCTCCTTTTATCACTCAGAGCCTCTGAAGCAATTCTAGGAGTGATCTGAAAAAGTAATGAAGAATGGTATGTTATAATGTGGTCCAGATCAACTCCAAAATATTAGTTATTGACAAATGCAATTTTGTTCTGATGAACACATTAGAATAGTTTGTTCCTTAGTCACAGTTTAAAATATTTAAGACAGAATATTAACAAGATTGTATATAAAAATGGAATGCAAAATCATATTAAATAAAAACAATTAAAAATGCAATGTAAATTTCTGTGTCACCCCTACAATTCCAACTATTAGATTCAAATTAGCAGATGTCAGATAAAATGTTTGGATCTAAGATATAGAGCAGTATTATATGCTATTTTTGAGTACTGAAACCTCTTTTCAGCTTCTATATCCCAAATTCTTTGTGGAGCAATTTTTCAGCTTCTTCTCCAGATGTACAAGAGACTAAGAGACCACAACTCCTAACACAAAGTGTCAGTTGTACAATCTAATGAATCTTTAATTGAAATTTTGTCTGTTTTGGGACTCTGCCTGTTTCATCACTTTAATTTTAAATTAATAATTATATACTCTGAATTTATACAAAGCAGAAATTGTGTAAATTCATAACTTACTGTATCTCTGAGGGCAGGAGCTGAACTCCTTTATCCACCCCAAAGATGCTCTTCAGATCCTGTGATCTGAATCATTTTTATACATAGACAGGACTATTGCCAACTTGATTCCAATTGGATAAGTCAGATATTATTGATATGTGAAAACGAACATGCTAATGGAGGACCTCAAAACCTGGATAGTTTTTCAATAGTCAGATACCTTATGGCTCTTCAGGTCTTTAATGGTAAATCTGAACATAATAGACTAAAACATAGTTGATATGTTCCCTAATATTCTGAAAAACAGCTCTTGAATTCTATGAAGATATTGGATCTGTTGTTCATCCCCACCACCCCACTCATCTTACTAGAGAAAAATGCACACAAACCTGTGGGACTTTGTAGGTGCCTACAAATGTTGACATCTGGATGGAGATGTCCCTGGCAGCTGCATCAATCAGAGCCAGAAGGTTCTCCTTCCTCCCACAGCCGTAGTTGGGGACATTGGCTTCTCCAGTGGAGAGCAGGTCCAGCAAGGCATCTGAAGTGTGGAAAGGGCTGAAATAGTTGTCATGGATTTTGTAGCCCAGGGTGAGATTGCGCAGGAGCTGGGAATTCTTGTTGACCATTTGAATAGCAAGAATTAATTGTAGGATATCTTTTAGATTGTAACTATACCTATTGTAAAAACAATATTCATGTTATTATAGTCAACAGCAACAACAAATACTTTTAAAATATATAATCCTTCACAAACCTACTAAGGCCAACTTTGATCCAAATCCAATGATCAATTATGCAACTATTGAAATGGGCTGACAGAGGCAACTACAATTGTTTCAATCACTACTTAAACAAAGGTCATTATTCAAGTGATGAACTCAGGATTGAACTGAGAAAGGAAAATCATCTGGATTTCCTTCAGGTTTTATCCCCCTCTCTATTAATAACTCCCTTCCGCCCTTTGAATTTCTGCTGATTCTTTTTCCCTTTTTTAATTTTCCGAATATTTCCCTCTTTATTCAATTTCCCAAATCTCCAATATTTATTTCCAACTCTTTTCCTCTTTCTTCCCAGAATTCTTTGTTCTTGATGGTAATTAAAGATGGCCCCTTCTATGATTTGCTCCACCTCCTCTTCTGTCCTTTGTCTTTGCAATCCTATTTTCTCTGCAATTGCATTTTCAGTGAATTTTGAAGCAAAGCCCAGCATTTCACCTCATTCTTGTAATATTTCTTTTGTGTTTCTAAGTTCCATTTTAATGCCAGAAGAGATATCGCCATTTTACAGCTTTCTAATTAGCAATTTAGTCCAAATAGTGTCTTTAAAGTTAATTTCCAACAGTCAACTTTTATTTTCTTCCTCTGGAGTTTTAATCCTCAACTAATCCAATGCCAAATCCATATCTGAATCAACAATTAATCCAAGGGCAGAACCTTCCTCTTTCTTTCTTTCTTTCTTTCTTTCTTTCAATGTTTCAATTTTTCAAAGTTCTTGTTTTATTGTATCAATTTTCCTTACAGTTTTAAGAAACAGAGTCTTTTGAAGGAAAAACAAGTTAGATTTAACTCAGATGGCACTCTTTGTTCTGACAAGTCCACACCCCTCTTTTCTTTTTCTTCCCAATTATTCAGAGCTTTTAAAGCACAATCTTCAAAAGGTCAAATCCAATTGATATTAAATTTTCTCTTTAACAATCTATAGTTCAGCTAGCTTTATTAGTGCCTATACAGAATCAAAATATACTTATCCAAATTGATTAGATGATTCCTTCTCCAGCTTCTACCTTTCTTGGTTCAAAGCCCCACCACTGTCAAAAGCAATTCACACCTTTTTTTCTCTCTTTCTATTCACCGCTTTAAGTCCTTTCTTAAAAATTCTTGAAATGTTAATCCTGGGGTACCTTCCATTTGATTATATCATCCCGTTCCTCCTGCTGTTCGCTTCTTTCTCTCTCTCCTGCGCAAACTTATTCCAGTTTAATCTTCCCCTTCAGGGTGGCCATTTTAGACCACCGCTTCAGGCATCTTTGGGAGGGAGAAATTGCCAAGCCGGAGAGGGGATTTGCAACTGCCCTCTACCCAGCTGACGGTCTCCTCTTCCTCCGCTGCCCCTATGAGGCAGTTTCTGCCCCAAATCTGGTCGATCGGGGCTCTCTGACGCCGAAGCACGGACTAAAGCTGCGCACAGTTGCGGACAGCGGTCCATCTTCGGGAAAGCTCAAAACCGGAAGTGAATTTAAGAGGAATATACAAATGTGACAGTTAAAAGTACTAAAGTATAATAATTATGAAGTTAATATATGTGAATTAAATAATGAGATAAACATTTGGAATAATATAATAAAATAGAAAATGTATAAAAGCATTGTAAAGAAATTGAATACAAAAATTGAATATGTAATTATGGTCATATTTGTATGTATATGTGAAACCTGTAATCATGCTGTTCACTAAAAAGAGATGTTAAAATGTGGAAAACTGAATAAAACTTTTTTTAAAAAAGTGAAATAAGAAGAAAAGAAGGAGAGTGTTAGAATTGCAAATGGAGGGAGTGCAACTCCATCACCCTGCATGACTTACGAAGGAGAAGGTATAGAAGGAGGGCCATTGAAAGGCAACATTATAAGTGATACATATGTTTGAGATGTGACCACACCAATGAGATGGTCTCCTGGCCTGTAATAGCTCCATGGACTGTTTCCATCCTGGTGCTCCAAACTCAGCAGGCACTTCATTCTCAGCTTCCCACAGACTGATGGAGACACCAGCAGCATCAGAAGCAGAAGCAGGAGGTCCATCATTCATGGGGTGAATCAATCCACTTCCTGTTTGCTACAGGAACAGTTGGAAAAATGCAAAGACTCTGAGAAGTGCCGATGGCTTTCCTGATCTAAATACTGAACCACTCAGTTTCATCTGCAAAGGAGAGAAAGGTGCAATCAAGAGCAGAGCCTCTACCTGTCCCAAAACTTCTTCCCAGAGAGCTTCACCCAAGAAATTTATCCTTTTCTGATACAAGATCCTTTGCATGTGGCTTCAATCTTATGTCTACATCAAAGTCAAAAACTGGAGATATAGCATCACAAGTCTCAAAGGTCCAGATGGCCATAATTACAGTGAGAAACAACTTCTCTTGGGATCCTGAACTTTTTCTGAGCTCCATCTGCAGAGGAGAGGCTGGAATAAAACATGTTAGTAAAAATTACAGATATACCTCTGGGGTCATTGTTCTTTTTTTTTTTTTTTCCAAGTCCAAAATACAAACAAACATACAACACATAGATCCATATCAATTTTCGGTCCTCAAAATCGGTGCCTACCCTCATTATTCATACTCAATATTACAAAAAGGAAAAGCTATAATCATTATTATTAATCCTTTATCATATTATAATCTCTATATTGTTTCTTGTATATTATTGCATATGAAAAAGCTTCAATAGTAGATACCCATAATGGAATTTGTATATATTGTTGTTTTCTGGTTTTTTCCCAATTTAAAAACAAAGCTTCTCGAACATAGTGTCTTCTAAAATATTCTTGTTTTTTAGTTCCCTTATACCATAAGAAAGCATGCCATCCTAGTAATAGATCATGACCCTCTCTTATAGAATTCTTCTTGATTCTCACTTGGTGCATATATTGCTATCAGGAGCATTTTAGTGTTGTTGTCTATTATCTCCACCATTAAAATCCTCCCATCTTCATCTGTATAAATCAATTCTGCAGTAATTGTATCTTTAATATATAAAGCCACTCCTCTTTTTTACATTCGCCAGTGATGTAAATAGCTTTCCTAACTTTCTTTGCCTTAATACATATTCATTTTGCTTTTTAATATGGACCTCTTGCAGACAAATTATATCAAATTTTAATTTCTCTAATTTATGAAATATTTTCCTTCTTTTAGCAATTGAATTGAGTCCATTTATATTCATTGAGATCAATTTTTCCCTTCCATTTTAGGTCTTATATATAGGTTGTTTTGCTCTAGTCGTTCTAACTTCTTTTTGTTCTCTAGGTAGACCGCCTACTGCTCCAAGTTGTTCTTCTTCTTCACTTATCATTGCACCTTCCTTTGGAGTTCCACAATCAATTCTTCATGTCCTCCGTTTCCCTCTTTTCCTCTGAAATAGCCCTCATAGAATGATTCTGCCTTCTCCACTGTGTCGATTCTATGTCTTTGTTCCGCCAGACAAACAAGAGGTCTTCTGGTATTAGCCATCTATAATTTATTCCTCTCTTCAATAATTCTCTGGATAAAAACGCATATTCTCCTCTCCTCTCTCTTATTCTTCTTGGTATCTGTTTCAGTACCGTGACATCTTTATTGTTGTGCTTCAACGTCTTATCTCTGACTGTTTGCAATATTTGTGATTTAATACTCTTCTTAGTAAATCTAATATGAATTTCTCTTGGAAGTTTATTCCTCATTGCATATCTTGTAAAGACACGAAATGTTTCATCTATTCCATCCCTCATCTTCTCTTCCGTTATTTCTAACAGTTCTGCCAAAATCTGTGTCATTTTCTCCAGTAAATTTTCACCCTTCTCTTCCTCGACATTTTGGAATCTCAAATAGAATTCGATCTATCAATTTCACTTAGCAGAGATTCATTATGGTCGCTCTCAACTTCCCTTAATCTGGTGTTAAAACTCTTCATTTCCTTGTCTCTTTGTTCTTGCTGCTCTTCAATTTTCTTCATCCTCTCACCGTATTTCTCCATTGTTTGCTGTAAAGCCTTTATATTTTCATCTGTCTTGTCTAATTTCTGTTCAATTTTCTCAGTTCTTTTTCCAATCTCACCTACTGCTTGTAATATCTTCTGTATTGCCTCTTCTGTTGTGGGAACCGTTACTTGTGGAATTGAAGGTCTTCTACTCATTGTTGCAGAGATTGTCAGAACCAATTCCAAAAAGAAGGAAGGAAAAAAAAATGAAGGCCAATAACAAAAAGTAAAAATAAAAATTAGTGTTATAAAAAGGGAGAAGAACAATCCTTTTTAACAAGAAAAAAGGAAAAGAATAGTAAAGGGAAAAAGGGGTTCAATTACATATCAATAATACATCAATAATTTGAAAAAGGCAAAAATTTAAAACTTGAATTTAAAAGGAAAAAGATAAAAAAAAGGTCCAATAATTAACTATCTTGTTTCCAATGTGCAGAGTAAAAAAACCAACTCTCAAAAGAAAAAGGCTAAAATTGAAAAATAGGAAGGTATCAATAAAAAAGGATAAAAATAGTAAAGTAGTAGAAGTTTAACTAGTGAAGGCGGGAAGATAGAAGCTCCTCTGTTTTGCCTCTCGAAGCAATCCAATTCTTTTATTTTAAAAAGCTCTCCAAGGTCACTTTATTCTTCAGTTCCAAACTGAAGGCTCAGAGATATTCCAAAAGCACCTATCCGGCACTTTCTAATCAACGGAGCCTTGGATACAGTCCTTGCAAGTGTGTATGTTTATATAAGATAACAGGTCTCTAGTAGCAATATTGTATCTCACAGCCAACTTTCACTTCCTTGCCAAATGACTTCAAAATGTATCACTTCCTGTCTTATTCAAAACAAGAAGGACAGTAAAAAATCTCGGTGGCCATTTCTTATATGCAAAAATAAAAAGTAACCAAGTCAAAATAACCAAATTACATTAGAGCCCCTAATGCCAAAAAGGAAAAAGAGACAAGATTCAACAAAATATAAAAGGTATTCAGACTCCCAAGAGGAAAAAGTAAAAGGAAAGTCTTTAAAGCCATAAAAAGAAAGAAGAAACAAAACTCTTTACTTTCAAACACCATCTCTTCCGCCTATTCCATATCACTCTCAATTTCACACCATTAGAGTTGCTAGGATGTTCCCAAAGGGTTAAAAACAAGATGATCTCACCGACCGACAAACTTCTTCCAATCTCATTCCACTGGAGCTGTCACAGCTTCTTCAGCCCGATGGCTGCCTCAGCGCGCTTCGGGTAAAGGGGCTGTCCTGGATCAACCAGGGACTTTGCGACATCCCTGGGATCAACAGGAGGCGCCCCCAACTTTCACCAACCCTACGAGTCAGTTTAGATCCCGGGGGACCGTCCCGAAGCGGCAGTATCAGAGGTGATCTCAGGAGTCAAGATCACCTCCGTCTCGCGGCGACTCCAGCTCCACCCCCTCTCGCCCCCGAATAACAATTACTCCTTGATCATCTATCATTCAATATAGTCATTAATAAATCAGATTGAATTGATACATCATGGTTTTGTGCTGCAAGAGTTGCATCAACTCTTAGTCAAAACTGCTTAGATCACTTTTATATCAATTACATATCAATAATACATCAATAATTTGAAAAAGGCAAAATTTAAAACTTGGATTTAAAAGGAAAAAAGATAAAAAAAAGGTCCAATAATTAACTATCTTGTTCCCAATGTGCAGAGTAAAAAAAAAACCAACTCTCAAAAGAAAAAAGGCTAAAAATTGAAAAATAGGAAGGTATCAATAAAAAAGGATAAAAAATAGTAAAGTAGTAGAATTCCTTTAGGAATAACAAAATATATTTTTAGGGGCTCCAATTATAAAAAATTAAATTCCAAACAGTAAAAAGCCTTGGCAGGAAGCAATATCACTCTTTATTCCATTGCCACTATGCAGAGTCCAGAGCTTAACTAGTGAAAGTGGAAGATAGCAGCTCCTCTGTTTTGCCTCTCGAAGAAATCCAATTCTTTTATTTGAAAAAGCTCTCCAAGGTCACTTTACTCTTCAGTTCCAAACTGAAGGCTCAGAGATATTCCAAAAGCACCTAACCGGCACTTTCTAATCAACGGAGCCTTGGATACAGTCCTTACAAGTGTGTATGTTTATATAAGATAACAGGTCTCTAGTAGCAATATTGTATCTCACAGCCAACTTTCACTTCCTTGCCAAATGACTTCCAAAATGTATCACTTCCTGTCTTATTCAAAACAAGAAGGACAGTAAAAAAATCTCGGTGGCCATTTCTTATATGCAAAAATAAAAAGTAACCAAGTCAAAATAACCAAATTACATTAGAGCCCCTAATGCCAAAAAAGGAAAAAAGAGACAAGATTCAACAAAATGTAAAAGGTATTCAGAGAGTCCCAAGAGGAAAAAGTAAAAGGAAAGTCTTTAAAGCCATAAAAAGAAAGAAGAAACAAAACTCTTTACTTTCAAACACCATCTCTTCCGCCGCCTATTCCATATCACTCTCAATTTCACACCATTAGAGTTGCTAGGATGTTCCCAAAGGGTTAAAAACAAGATGATCTCACCGACCGACAAACTTCTTCCAATCTCATTCCACTGGAGCTGTCACAGCTTCTTCAGCCCGATGGCTGCCTCAGCCGCTTGGGTAAAGGGCTGTCCTGGATCAACCAGGGACTTGCGACATCCCTGGGATCAACAGGAGGCCCCCAACTTCACCAACCCTACGAGTCAGTTTAGATCCCGGGGACCGACCGTCCCGAAGCGGCAGTATCAGAGGTGATCTCAGGAGTCAAGATCACCTCCGTCTACGCGGGACTCCAGCTCCACCCTCTAGCCCCGAATAACAATTACTCCTTGATCATCTATCATTCAATATAGTCATTAATAAATCAGATTGAATTGATACATCATGGTTTGTGCTGCAAGAGTTGCATCAACTCTAGTCAAAAACTGCTTAGATCACTTTTATATCAATTACATATCAATAATACATCAATAATTTGAAAAAAAGGCAAAAATTTAAAACTTGGATTTAAAAAGGAAAAAGATAAAAAAGGTCCAATAATTAACTATCTTGTTCCCAATGTGCAGAGTAAAAAAAAACCAACTCTCAAAAGAAAAAGGCTAAAATTGAAAAATAGGAAGGTATCAATAAAAAAGGATAAAAAATAGTAAAGTAGTAGAATTCCCTTTAGAATAACAAAATATATTTTTAGGGGCTCCAATTATAAAAAATTAAATTCCAAACAGTAAAAAGCCTTGGCAGGAAGCAATATCACTCTTTATTCCATTGCCACTATGCAGGTCAGAGTAACTAGTGAAAGTGGGAAGATAGCAGCTCCTCTGTTTTTGCCTCTCGAAGAAATCCAATTCTTTTATTTGAAAAAGCTCTCCAAGGTCACTTTACTCTTCAGTTCCAAACTGAAGGCTCAAAGATATTCCAAAAGCACCTATCCGGCACTTTCTAATCAACGGAGCCTTGGATACAGTCCTTGCAAGTGTGTATGTTTATATAAGATAACAGGTCTCTAGTAGCAATATTGTATCTCACAACCAACTTTCACTTCCTTGCCAAGTAACTTCCAAAATGTATCACTTCCTGTCTTATTCAAAACAAGAAAGACAATAAAAAATCTCGGTGGCCATTTCTTACATGCAAAATAAAAGTAGCCAAATCAAAATAACCAATTATATTAGAGCCCCTGGTGCCAAAAAGGAAAAAAGAGAGATTCAATAAAATATAAAAGGTATTCAAGGACTCCCAAGAGGAAAAAGTAAAAGGAAAGTCTTTAAAGCCATAAAAAAGAAAAGAAGAAACAAAACTCTTTACTTTCAAACACAATCTCTTCCGCCGCCTATTCCATATCACTCTCAGTTTCACACCATTAGAGTTGCTAGGGTGTTCCCAAAGGGTTAAAAACAAGATGATCTCACCGACCGACAAACTTCTTCCAATCTCATTCCTCGGAGCTGTCACAGCTTCTTCAGCCCGATGGCTGCTCAGCAGCCGGGTAAAGGGGCTGTCCTGGATCAACCAGGGACTTTGCGACATCCCTGGGATCAAGGAGGCGCCCCAACTTTCACCAACCCACGAGTCAGTTTAGATCCCGAGGGACGTCCCGAAGCGGCAGTATCAGTGGTGATCTCAGGAGTCAAGATCACCTCCGTCTCGCGGCGACTCCAGCTCCGCCCATCTCCTGGGGTCATTGTTCTGTGTGGTTGTGGTCCTTCCTTCCTGTTCAGGGCATGTCCAGAAAATGATGCTGGGCAAGAGAGTTCAACACCAGGAAACTGGACTTCTGCTGTCCTTCAACGTGGCCTCTTGTCTCCAGAGATTGCTGGGGAAGGTCACCCAGAGCTATGGAGGTTGGTGCATTTTAAGTTAATGAACTTAACTCTAGCGCTGCCTGTCTTCTAATGACAATCAGCCCCTTGAACTCTGCCCAATGTAAGAGTAGGCCCCGCTTGAATCCTGTTTTATATCAGAATCCCATATATTGATCTTAATTGCAGCCGGTTTAAAATTGCTTGTGCCTGAAGTGAAATTTCATTCCCCATCTTTCTAGCAATATTAATTTTTGGATAAGAGCTCATTAAGAACCAGGAAAGTGACAATTTGTGGACTATATCATTGGGTATAAAGGGAGGAATTATAGAATGGATGGAAATTTTCATTTTTATTTTCTTGTGATTCTTGTGTTATGTTCCTATGATACACCAAGATGCTTTATATTTTGATGTTTCTTAATTTTTTAAATAAAGAATGGACTGTAAGGTCTGCAGCTGAGATCTACCTACCTACCTACCTACCTATCTACCTACCCATCCATCCACCCACCCACCCACCCACCCATCCATTAAATTTACTGGCCACCCATCTTATCATAGGGAAACCCTACCAAGATGGCGGTGATGCCCACAGTGTAGTGGATGGTGCAGCCTGATTTCTAGTGACATGGTTTCTGGAGATCTGGTGGCTCTTCCTCTGTTGTGGGGATCTTCTACTTGTGGGGGAGGGACCTCTCTGACCTTCCCATCTCTGTGCTGAGACTTTCTATACCAAAAAAACCTCCAAGGGGTTGGAAGGTGCTGTTGGAACTCCTTTGTTCCTGGTTTATTTGCACCCGTTGTTCAGGGACGATGTTCCTTCACTGTGGGGGACGGACATTAATATGGACTTCTTGGCCCAGAAGGGGGAACTGGGTGGGCTGAGTGAGGGGAGGGACCTGAAGGAACAGGCAGGCCCACCCTGGCAGTGAGGGACAGAGGAAGGCCCGTATCCCAGGTCCACCGCTTGGAAGTTCTCCCCTTGAACTTCCCTCAGATTCTGCTCTCAGGGCCTGCAGACTAGATCCTGGGTGGCTCGGGTTCAACGGTGGCTTTTCAGGGCCAGGTTGATGTGCGATGAGACTCTCTTCTCCTCTGGGAGGTTCACAGCCGTGTCTGACCGAAGCCGGGTGAGGCCCAGGGGAGAAGCCCCTCCTGGGTCAGGAATGAGCCACCCCAACTTCTGGGTTAGTCCCAGGGAGACCCCAGAGGAGGGAGGGGGGGCTCTGGTCATCCAGGGCTTCTCACAGGCCCTGAGGAGGCTCCACGTGGACCTCTGGCTTCTCTCAGGGGGCTGCGGGACCCGGCCTGGTCAAACATGTTCTGTGAACAGGGTCCTTGCCATCTACAGTCATTACGTGAGCCCACATTTCTGCAAGCCAAAGTGACCTTTCTTGCCACAGTCATTAATGAATCATTGCAGTGGATAAGTTAGGAACCGTTGTTAAGTGAATCTGACTTGCTTGTCAGAAGGTCACAAAAGGGGATCATGTGACTTGGGGACGCAGCCATAATGGTCATAAGCGTGAAACTGTGGCCAAGCACCTGAATTCTGATCACTGCATTTGATGCTGCAAAGGTCATTAACTGTGAAAAAGGTCCTGTCCCATTTCTCAGGGCAGTTGTAACTTGGATCGGTCACTAAATGAACGGTTGGAAGGTGAGGCCTGCCTGTGTATCAGCTCCTCTTGTTCAGCTTCTCTCCCAGGAATTCATCTCCTTCGAGTTCCCATCATCCACTGACTCCTTGGCCAACAGGCTCAACCTCGGAAACAAACCATGGTTAAGAGGTGCAGGTGTGAATGCGCCACTGGGAAGAGACCGGGTTCAGTGGGTCATGTGGATCCCACCGAGTCAGTTGGGTGGGGTGGTGGTTCAATCCCGGAGGGGCCTGAGTTCCAGTCCTGCCTGGGGCACCAAGCCAGCTAGGAGGCTCTGGGCCAGCTGCTCCCTCAGAGCCCTGGGAAAGAGGCAATGGCAACCACTTCTGAGCAGCCTTCCAGGATCTCTGGGCTGGCTTCCCTGGGGGCTTCCGGACAACCTTCCTGCCCAGCTGGCTGAGGCTGAGGGGCCTCTCTGGGCCTGGCTTCCTCCTCACCAGTCAAGCGGCCTCCAATGGGCTGGATTCAGAGAGAGGGAGGGGCAGGGAGTCCTGCAGGGCCAGGGGGTCTGGGGTCTGTGAGGGCAGGGAGGGAGGCTCAGGGCTCTGGTCTGGGCAGCTCAGGTGCTGAGGGAGGGAGGGGCCTCCTTAGGATTGGTTGAGGGGACAGATGGGCCTCCAAGGTGAGCCCTGGGCACCTGCAGGCCAGGTAGGGCTGGTGGGGTCCAGTGGGAGGGAGGTCAGCCTGGGCCCCTGCTGCCAATTCCCCTGGGGCAGCCAGGGGCTTCTTCCTCCTCCTGCTCTGGGAAGTGGGGCACCCCGTGGAGAGGGCTCCCTCTGGCCTTGCAGGGCAGGTGGGGGGATCTGCCCCATGGGGGCCCAGGGCAGGGGAGCGAATGGGGTGGAGGGATCCCCAGGTTGCATCTCTTGCCAGGATCCGAGTCTGCTTTGCTATCTTTGGACCTGGCAGTGGGGGCTGTTTCCCGAGGTGTCAGGGGTTGTGTGAAGCTGACCCAGCTTGGTCCTGGCCAGAAGGAAGGGCTGAGGCAGGAGGAGTCTCTTGGGAGATTCACGGGCTTCCGTGCCTTTTGGGGCTCTGGATTGGACCTGGTCCTCCTCAGCCAAGCCCAGCCCTGGAGGGCCCCTCTGTCCCTGTTGCAGGACCCCATGGCAGAGTCCCTGCAAGGGGTTGGGTGAATGTCCCTCCAGGTGGCTTCAGGGTGCTCAGATCCATTGAGCTCAGTGGGCCAAACTCCTTTGAGCATCATGGAAGTTTGAGTCCTCTTTCACCTGCTTTGGGAAGGAAGGAACCCTCTTTCCTGGGCTGCCTTGCATGGGCCAAGTTCACAGCTGCTGCTGGGGGCATCCAGGTGTTTCCAGGCATTCCTGCAGCAGTTTTAGCAAGCTGGGTGCATCTGAGCTGGGCGTTGCCCACAGCCTGTTCTGAGTCTTTCCTGGGGGTGCAGAGGAGGTGGGCTTTAGAGGGAGTCAGTCTCAAAGCGGCTTCCTTCTCCCTTCCCTTCCCATAAAGGAGCCTCTAAGGGGCAGGGGTCTCATCCTTGGAGCCTCTGAAAATATGGACGGAGATTTTGAAACATGCTTACCCCATTTCACACATTCTGGTGGGTGGGAATCTTCCCCCATCCTGTGTTCATGTGTGAAGCAGGTCATCACGCTAAGCCACCATCTGGTTTATGTGTTTTGGCCTGGCACCTATTGCCAACAGGGAAGTTCCCTTCCATCAACCTGGGTTAAGGGCATTGTGTGGACTCCCTAGATTTACCACGGATCAGCTATGTGGGGAGGGTCAACTCAGCCTGTCTGCACACAGGATGGGGAGCTTTTCCTAGGATCCGCTTCTGGCTCCTTGGGGGTTTTCAGCAGTCAGCAGCTGCATCGCTTGGAGTGAACTATGGCTGAGCAAAAGGGGGTTGGCGGAATGTGTGAACCGGATCAGAGTTTGGCATTCAGGGAAAAGAGTTGGGACAATGGGAGAGGGACAGAGAGGCAGCTTTGGGGGTGGGATAGGGGGTCATAAGATCCCTCCCAATGTCCAGACAAACCTGGATAGAGACTTGCAGAGATCTCTCCATGCGTGTTCAGAGGATCAACTGGTGACTGTGATGCTCTTTCTCCTGCTTGGAGCCCCAGAGATGGTTTTGGATGCTGGTTTCCAGTATTCCCAGTGAGGCCAGGCCTGAGGATACTGGGGCTGCTGCTCCCCAGGGCAGAAAGGCTGGGGGAGAATCCCATAAGACCGAGAAGAAAAGGGAGAAGGTGGCTGGGACCCTCTCTGGGTCGGCTTCCTCTCTCTCTCTCTCCTGCCAGGTGTTGGGAGGAAGGGTTAGGGTTAGGTCCCAGCCGGAGAGGAGGAGGAGGAGGAGGAGGAGGAGGAGGAGGAGGAGGCGGCTCTCCTGGAAGGTCCTGCCAGCCATGCCTGGTCCAGGGAGGTTTGGGGCCGGAGAGTCTCGCTCGGGATCCGGGGAGCGTGGGCGACTCTGCCTGAGCCTGAAGGGCCAGGAAGGGGCCGGATTTGCAGGGCATCCCAGGCTTGGCTCCAAGGTGGCTCAAGGCGGCCTCGGAACCAGCCGGGATGGCTCCCAAACCGGGATCAGGGTCTTTAAGGGTTATTTAGAGTCAATCCAATTGAGGGTGGCATGTTTCACTTCTGATGGCCATAAGAAAACATGGTTTGTGCATCCTGCAAGCCGGCCAATGACTGAGGGTCCCTTCAGGTGTCTTTGTTGTTTCCCAAAATGGAGGCAACACGTGGAGAGAGGCTGGTCTGCATGAGTGTTTTCAAACTTGAAGAGGAATGGACTTCAACCCCAGAGTTCCCCTCCCAACAATGCATGGACTTCATCATGCTGGGCAGGGAATTCTGGGAATTAAAGTCCCTTCATCTTCAAGTTCCAAGTTTGGAAAATGCTGGTCTACCTTCTTCCCTTAGGCCAGGAGTTAAAGCCCTGCACCAAGATTTGGCTAACTCAGAGGTTGCTCAATATATTTTCTTCTTTCCCTGTCTCTCTCCCTCTCCCTCTCCCAGCCCTGGATCCCTTGGAAGACCCAGCCCTGCATGGCTTCCCCCAACAGGAGCCTCTCCTGGAAAGACACGGAGCCCAAGTGAGGCTGGGAAACCCCGGGGCTGCATCCCCAGCATTCAACCCAGGGACCCATAAACCAGGTTAGCCTCTTCCCAGGAATGGGGTGTCCCTGATCCCTCCTCCTTCCTGGCCATCCTGGGCCTTCTCTGTGGGTCTGGGCTTTGCTTTCCCTGAGTGCCCCATGCATGGAAAGGGGTGGCTGTGCCATATGGGATATGGTCTCCCCCCATTTCCAGGACTCAGAAACTGGAAGCTGGAGGGGATTCTGCAGATCTGCTTCCCTTCCCCAACACGAGGCTCCCCAGCTTCCTCCTCCCAAGAGGGGCTCCCCACTCAGCTGGGCAGAGTCCTGCCTGGCATCCCTGCAAGAGCCCCCTTGCCTGGCCTGTGCATGGGAAAGAGAGGCAGGGGAACATGGGATATGGGCTTCCGCATTCCCGGGCTTCTGAAGATGGAAATTAGATTTTGGAGATCTGCTTTCCGTCTGCAACATGAAGCTACCTCCCTCTCCTTCCTCACATGGGGTGAGGCAGCCTTGATTTCTCCATCTCTCTTCACTTGGCTTTCTCTAACTCTCTCAGTGTTTGTGGGTAGCGTGTTTTTTTTAAAAACTGCATAGTTCTGGCAACTAGTTTTCACTAAAGTTGATTTTTTTTCTTAGATCCTGGCTGCACTATTGCATCAGCCCTTTTGTGGTGGTGCCCTTGAGCATTAGCTTTCAATATGAAGTAAATTTGGGTTGCAACTCAGCAGGCAGCTATTTCAGATCCGTGACATGCTCTGGCATTAACTGGCCCCTGGGATGTTCTCTTGAAGCACAATGTCAACAAATGTCACATTTCTTTTTGTCTTCAGCCACAAGTGCCGTGTATTCCCTCTGGGGTCAGATTCAAGGATGGAGACCCCAAACCTCTCAATTCTAGATGATGGATTTAATTCAATCTCTGCCCCTATTATTATGAATCACATGGGGATTATTCCCCTCTCACTTCCCTCCAGAGAACTGCCCAACGATCTTTAAGTGCAAGATCTAGTTGATTTATCCAGGGATCCCTCCTGAGAGGGAGAATTATGATAATAGCTTCAGCTTGGCCGAATCCTCCAGGGGAGACTTTGGGCAGAGAAATAGGGAGTTTGGGGAGAGGCAGGGTCTGTGCTCTTGAATGTACGTCTCTCTCCTTTGCAGCTGAGTGTTTCTCTGTGTTTCAATCAGGAAAGTGACTGGATATTCCACCTTGTGAAAGTCCTTTGAATTCTTCCAATTCTCCTTTAGAAACAGGAAGGGGATTGATTGATTCCCCCCATGAATTATGGACCTCCTGCTTCTGCTTCTGCTGCTGCTGGTGTCCCATCCAGTCTCTGGGAAGCTGAGAAGGAAATGCCCTCCGAATTTCAAGCACCAGGATGGAAACTATCCAAGCAGCTTTTACAGCCCAGGAGACCATCTTATTGGTATAGTCGTCAGTGGAAAGAAAATATCACATATAAAGTTGCTTTTCAACGTGGCTCCTTCTCTTCAGTTTGTTTCCCATGATTCGTAAGTCATTCTGGGTGATGGAGCTGCACTCCCTCCATTCTCTCCTTCTTTCTGTTTTTTCTCCTCATTTATTCCTATATTGGGGATAAGTCTAATTTCCTGAATGATTTTGATTTCCATGGCTTCTCCCTTTTGTCTGATTTTGTGAAAGAGACTCACATCCAAAGGGGTCTGAAATAAAGCTGAAAGGTCTGCAGATTATTTTCCTCTCTCAGTTCAATCCTTGATTTATCACTTGAATAATGCATTTTATTTAAAGTAGTGGTTGAACCAGTTGTAGTTGCTGTACCTCAGCCAATTTTCGTATTTGTGTAACTGATCATTGCTTTTGGATCAATGTTGGATTAAGGCTCAGTAGGCTTGTGGAGGATTATATATATTATATATAACAAAAGTATTTGTTGTTGCTGTTGATTATAACATTTTTTACAATAGGGATGCTATTGATTTTTATAATGGCATTCTATTCATTTTTGCCATTCAAATGGTCAACAAGAATTCCCAGCTCCTGCGCAATCTCACCCTGGGCTACAACATCCATGACAACTATTGGAGCCCTTTCCACACTTCAGATGCCTTGCTGGACATTCTCTCCACTGGAGACGCCAATGTCCCCAACTACAGCTGTGGAAGGAAGGAGAACCTTCTGGCTCTTCTTGATGAAGCTGACAGGACCATCTCCATCCAGATGTCAACATTAGGAGACACCTACAAAGTCCCACAGGTTTGTGTGTGTTTTTCCATCTGGTACAGTGAGTGGTAGGTGTTGGTGGGTGAGCAATAGAGGCAATCATGTCTTCTCCATGGAAATCAAGTTGCTTTCAGTGAACATATTGAAATATTAGTGAACACGTCAATATTTTACCCCATTGTGTTCATGTTGAAATTAATCATAAAAGGCCTGAAATGCAAGGAATACATTCCCTGGAGAAGACATTCTACCAACTATTTAAGTGATCAAAAAATATCCTAGATGTTGGGGCCTCTATTGGCAGGTTCATTTTCACATATAAATAATGCCTGCCATATCAAGTGGGACTGAAGCTGGCAATAGTAGCATTTTATCTATCTAAAATGTGGAATAAAAAGGACTCTAGCAATTATAGGCCAAATAGATTGGCAGATATTGTGGCTAAAATTTATGTCATGATCCTCAAGTTAAACTTGAGACAAATGCATTCCTTGCAGAGGTTTTATGGTAGAGTTAAAAGCTATATAGATTTTATAATAAACCATAAGAATAATCTAATATTGACAACAAATTTGTCTTGAAATATCTAATCACAAAATATATCAGATGAAATTATAATTCAGAACATACTGGATTATGCAGAGATGGATAGATTGACATTGAAAATAAAAGATAAAGGAGACAGAATATTATTTAACGTGGAATAAGTTTTATCAATGGTAAAACCTTTGGTAAAATCAGAGATAAGAGGTAGAAATTAGATGAAGAAAGTATTGCTATGAGGTCCCACTCCCCATCTTCAGGCTGGTGCTTAGCACGGCAAAGCAACAGCCTGAAGATGGCAGTGGGACCTCGTCAAACGTCACCAAGATACTCTCAATCTTACACAGGAAAAGAACCAAACACGCCAAGACCTGCATATCTATCTATCTATCTATCTATCTATCTATCTATCTATCTATCTATCTTGACTCTGTGTGTGTGTGTGTGTGTGTGTGTGTGTGTGTGTAAAGTACGGTTTGCTGGCTTTCTAGATGTTAGTACAGCATTTGACACAATAAACAGAGAAATATTAGGGAGGAAATTGATTGCTCTCAAAATGGAGCTCTGACTGTTCAGATCCAAGCCCTTCTTTTTCATGGAGCCATGAAAAGGGGATCGATACTGACCAAGGGGAAGGGAAAGGTGCATATTTGAACCCTTGTTATTCAGTGTAGATATGAATGACTTTCTAGGACTAATGAAGGATCCAAAACAGATCATAAATAAATATTTCATTCTTTGAAAAAAAACTAAATTAGTGGACCAGCGAAATGCAGTGCACATTGTAACCTTGGATTTCAGAAAGGCTTTGACAAAGTAAACCACCACCTACTTCTCGGTAAGCTAAAACTATGTGGGATAGACAGCATCACCCCCAGATGGACTCAGCCTGTGGTCCTCAATTGATCTTCATCTACATGGAGGGAAATAAGCAGTGGGGGACCCCAAGGACCCATTTTAGGCCCAGGACTCTTCAACATCCTTATGAAAGGTTTGGATGAAGGGATAGATGGGGAACTCATTAAATTTGCAGATGACACTAAAGTGGCAGGAATAGCCAACATCCCAGAAGATAGGCTGAAGATCCAGATGGATCTAGATAGACTTGAATGCTGGGCTTATCTAACAAAATGAAATTCACTGTAGAGAAAAGTAAGGTTTTACACTTAGGCAAGAAAAGCCAAATGTACACTTACAGATTAGGTAATACCTGGCTCAATAGCAGTAACTATGACAGAGATCTTGGAGTCCAGTGGACAATCCCTTAAATAAGAGCCAGCAATGTGTGGCACCAGCCAAAAAGCCATTGGAATCGAGACTGCAACTGAGGTCTCCCTGTTTCTTGTACAACTGGGGAAGAAGCTGAAAAGATTCCTCCACAAAGAATCTGGGATATAGAAGAAGAAAAAGATGCAGCAATCCTCAAATATTATCATAGGCCCTTTATTGGAATAGAATCCTTCAGTTGGCATTTGCACATGTTAATCTAGTTGCAATAATTTATATTTTTATTGGTTTTTTATTTATTATTTTCCACTACTATTCAATCTTGCTAATATTCTGCCTGTAATATTTTAAACATTGTCTAATTAACAAACTATTCTAATATATTCATGAGAACCAGGTTGGATTTATTAAAGTCTAATATTTTGGATTTGATCTGATGCCAAGTATAACACAGCTTTCTTCATTGCTTTTTCAGATCAGTTGTAAAACTGCTTCCGAGGCTCTGAGTGATAAAAGCAAATTCCCTTTTTTCTATCGGATGCATCCCAAAGAAGGGATCCGGTACCCAGCAATTGTCCAGCTGCTCCTCCATTTCAGATGGACCCTGATTGGCCTCTTTGCTTCAGGCACAGATAGTGGAGAGATTTTCATTAGGACTTTCTCTCCTCTGCTTGTCAGAAGTGGAATTTGTGTTGTTATATCACAACAATTCTCAACAACTGGATATACAGCAGCCCTCAGGGAGGCACTCTCTAAGTGGAGACTAGTCAATGTCTTTGTTCACTTCATAGAATATGATTCAATTTGGGACAGAATTCTTCCTTTCCATTTAACACTTATGCACTTGCCAGGATCCATTGAAGGGAAAGTCTGGATCCTTGCAAATTTTGTACCATATCAATATTAAAGTACAGACTTTTCAAATACATCCATAGTATTTGGAAGATTGGTTATCTGGCAAAAGAAAGGCCAAGAGATGCCTTTGAACCCGATTTCTTTGTGGAAGATCCCTTTGAAGACCATTATTTCCACTGTTCTCTTTCCAAGCAGGTCTTTTCTGTCAAAGGCCGCAGAAGATGCACCCAGAAAGCCCCACTGCAGACCCAGGAGAAGAGGAACGGGACACAGTTCCCAAGTAACTACCAGGTTTACAGCCTCATGAAGACTCTGGCCCAGGCCATGAATGTCGCTTATTCTTCCAAATCGAGGAGGGGAAGGAAGGAGGGAGAAAAGAGGTTGGGGGCTTCGAGGCTACAGCCGTGGCAGGTATGAGGGTCCCGATATGGATCCATTCATCTGAGATCCTTTGGAGAAGGAATCCGGAGGTGAAGGAGGGGAACCACCTCAGCAGATCTGGCCAATTCAATTACTCAAGGAATGATGGCTCCAAAGTGTTCAGTACCTAGAATGGAGGCTCACACAGACTGAAACGAGGCTTGGAAGTAAACATTAACCATTTATTGTGCTAACAGAGCTTGTTAACCACATCTGCTTGGCTCACAACAACAGCAGCTGATAAACCCTTCTGACAACCCTTTTATACTCGGCTGTCAGAACCCTTTAACCAATCAGAATGCTTCACGGTTACCACTGGAAAAGCGGAGCTGAGTGAGAACAGTACACAACACTCCTCCCCTTAGTTAGTGCATGCATAGTCACATACACGAGGTTTCCCTTGATAAAAACCTGTACCAATGTGGAAGAGTCTAATGGCTTTTCTGGTGCATAGCCAGGGTGCAACCTGTCTAAATTTCTCCTTCACCTCCTGCCCATTAGGATCCCAGTGTGGCTGCGGTTCGTTTCTGGACATGGGGTAGTGTGCTGCATTAACAGGTAGGGAGCCACCTTGGTAGGCCAATCCCTGGGACCCATCCTTGCCAAAGCTTCCATAACTGAGTGCACTGCTCGTTCTACCAATCCATTGCTGGCAGGGTGACAAGGGGCAATAAACACATGCCGTATTCCCAACCCTGCCAGGAATAGTTCAAGTGGCCCTGCTGTCAGCTGAGACCAGCTCACCAGGTAGGCTGTGTGAGGCAAATGACGTTTTAAGGGCCTGAATGACAGCTTCTGTGGTGGTGGATGACATTAGAAACACCTCCGCCCCTTTAGAAAACGCATCCACCACTATTAGGAACATTTGTCCCTGCACTGGTCCAGCAAAATCAATATGGATTCGAGACCAAGGGCCGGACAAGGGGTGGAGATGGTCTGGATACCTGGCAGTCCTGGCAACCAGAGACCCAGTCAGTGGTTGCCTGGTCCAGATTAGGCCACCATACATCGCTTCATCCCAGGGCTTTCATGCAGACAATGCCTGGGTGGCCTGTGTGTTGGGCTTCCAGGACCTGCTGTCTCGATGGGGATGGAATCACCACCCTGCTTCCCCACAGTAGACACCCCTGCATAGTGGATAATTCATTTTGTCTAGTTTTAAAAGGCCGAAATTCTACCCCACAGTCTCTTTTGGCCATCCCCTCTTACCCAGTCCATAACAGGGATAAAACCTGGTCTTTAGCCGAGTGTCTGGTGACATCAAAGGCAGCCAGTGGGCCTGGGAGGTTGTTGATGTGGAGGATTGTACAGGCTGGTGCTGGATCCTCAACAGGAATTGGCAAAGAGCAGTGCCTCAAAGCATCTGTGTGCCTAAGGTTCTTTCCAGGTTGATAGGCCAAGAGGTAATCAGAGGCAGCTAAAAAACAGCCCACCTGGTCAACCTGGGGAGAGAACTTGGGAGTCTGCCAGCTTCCAGACAGTAAACCTAACAGAGGCTTTTGGTCTGTGACCAGCTGGAATGTCCTCCCATCCACACACTCGTGAAACCTTTTAACACCGGCCACAGCTGCCAAAGCCTCCTTATCGAGTTGGCTGTAGTTCCTTTCAGCCTTGGACAGGGTCCTTGAAAAAATGCTATGGGTGCCTCTCACCCACTTGGCAGTTTGTGGCTCAGCACTGCGCCCACTGCAAATGGGAAGCACCACAGCTCAGTACTAATGGCAAATGTTCATCGTACTGAATCAACACACTTTTTGATGTTAGTAGGTTTTTAACAGCTTTAAAAGCAGAGTTCTCTCTTTTGCCCCACCCCCATGGGGTTTTAGTGTCCAAAAGTCTGTGCAATGGTTCAGCAACTGATGCTTTATGGGGTAAGAATATGCGATAGAAATGTTAGTCCCAGGAAGACTTGTAATTCCGTTTTATTTCTGGGGATGGGAGCGTCTTGGATGGCCTGTATTTTTGATGGTGTCGGGTGTGTGCCTGATGCATCAATCAGGTATCCAAGGAATTCGACCTTTGGGACAGCTGGCTGGCACTTTTCTGTCTTTAATTTAAGTCCAGCTTCCTTGAACTTTATAAGAACTGCCCTTAAACTTCCGCTTAATTCAGTACGGTTAATGGCTGATAGTAGGATGTCCTCAAAATAAGGGCGACCGCAGGTATGCCTTGGAGTAGCCTCTCCATCAGGCTTTGGGAAATGCCAGGGGCCACACTAACGCCAAATTGTAGGCGATGGCATTTAAAAGCCCCTCTATGGGTCACGATGGATTCTGCCTCAGCACAAGCTCCAATCCATCCGATTCAACAACTGTTGCTTGCTTCTGATTATCACCTTTAAGTTGATTTAAAACCACAGTTATTTTATCAAACTTTTAAAAGAAAGTTTCAAATAAGACGGGCAAGTTTAAAATTTTTATATTCTTTAAATCTTACTTTAAGATCGTATTAATTACCTTATTAATGACAACATAGAAAATTTGATGAGCAATGGCAAAGTGTTATCCATCACCTTCAGGTTTCAGGGAAAGATTGACAAAGGATTAAAAATTATTTGAGTATCATTTTGAAGGCAGTTTTTATCCACTTTCATATAACTATCATACCATCCACCCCTCAGGTCTCTAATCACAACACAGAATTGTTTGTGAGTCCTTTACTGAAATCCAGTTCTGTCACCAGAATTCCCACAATCTATTTAGGAAGTTTAATGGTATGTGAGAATGACTTTTGGGATGAGGAGAAGAGAGGCTCCCTAGGGAAGGATCAGGTAAGAAGGGAGGATCCTGCAGCTGCATAATGGGAGAGAAATAAACTCAGAAAAGATCCTCACTAACTTTTCAGGCTGAAAAAAGATTTGGTGGGATATTTGTTCTTTCAGATTTGCAAAATTCTGTTAATGTAGTACAATCTAGTAGAATTAGCACATCTGGATGTGTTTTCCACCAGGATGACCAGGGAGAAGATTAGCCTGGCAACTTTCTCCTTGCTAAATTCATGCTTTCTGGGAATCAACCTGTTGTTTTCAAAGAGTTTATGAATTATCTTTTTTTTCTCTGTTCATTTTATTTGTTATCCTCTCTAGAATGTTCCTATAATTGACCCATTGTGTCAATTATATTTTCTCTATATTTTCTCAGTGTATGATTGACAAATTTTTCTCAAACTTTTCATTCATTTATGAAGATAATGGCAGTATTTGTGTCCTAATTAAGCATATTTGGAGATTAGACAATTGTAGAAGAAAGAGTCAAAGTGGGATAAGAAACCAAGTTTTCTCTCTTCAAATTCCTGGATGTTCCCATTCTAGTTTCACCCCTTTCTGGAGAAGAATGAATTTTGGAATATTTCTGACCTTAAACTGCACTTGGACCAAAATGGAGAGATAACAGGAGATCTGAGGATCGATGGCTTCTTTGTTCTTCCCAAGGAGGATGTTGAGTACAAGACTCTGGCGTATTTTGAAAGTCAGAGACTTACTATCAAACAAGATGTTCTTTCGTGGCTAAAGTTGCTCAATAAGGTGGGAGAAATTTTGGTCTCTTTTCTATGTTTTCCAGAGGTCCCATTTCCAGTGGGCCAAGCCTAGAGTCTCCAGGGTGGTTGGCCTTCCATGCCAGTTGGTGTCTTCTAAGGAAAGTTCTTCAAGAGACAGGACCTCAGTGGAGTGGCTTTGCAATGAAATCTTTCAAGATCTTACTGGTCAGAGGTTTCTTTCTCCATCACAATTTTATTCTATATTAAAAAATCTAATGGAATAAAAGTTTCCTAAATCTTTACAGTAAACTTTATTCTCAGTTTTAATATGACTATATCATCATACTTAAATCTTTTTTCAATACCATCCATCCAGACTTTATCAAGTGGAAAAGTGCTTCATTGTAATGTTAAATTCAAAACCAAAGGGAGGAACTAAATGAAGGATCTGCCAGTTGTTCTACCTCCTGCATTTGTTTAGAAGTAGTCAGAGATTTCTTATTTACTTCAGTGAAGACCAGAGGCTACTTGGCTAATGTCCATTTCTCCCTCCATTTTCTGTGGATGAAGAGACCTAAAATATTTTCTTTTGCCTTCCTTCTTTTTCTGCTCAGTCCCTGCCTCAGTCCAAATGTGTGGAAAGTTGTCTTCCTGGATTTGTCAAGAGGGCTCGAGAAGAAGAGCCAGTTTGCTGCTACGACTGCGTTCCTTGTCCAGAGGGGACCTTCTCCACTCAGGAAGGTGGGTGACACCAGAGGAAAGGAAGGCCAGGCAGAAATGGATTTCTCCAGAGCATTTTCATGAAATGACAGATTGAAGCTCGCTAGTGTGGGTTTTTTTTAATCTGCACAATTTCTTATCTAAAAGGAGGTAAATCAAAAAGACTTTGAAGGAGGGGCTGGGAAGAGATGGGAGGAGAGGGTGGCAGACTGGGCTAGCTTTACTAACAGCAGAGGAAATATCTCTTCTGCTTTTTAGTTCAGATAGGTGCTGTTAAGTTCACCTTTCTAGGAACACCTGAGTTCTTTGGAACTTGGTGAATTGTTTTAGGTCCACCTTCTGAAAGACCTTGCAATTCCCTGTTTATTGGCCTCCCCTTGAGGATCCCTGAGAAGGGGTCCCTGGTCCATAATGTGGTGCTGTGGATAGTTATGGGGGGAACTCATTACACAAATAGTCTGCCAGTCATGTGGATCAATCAATCAGAATAGAGCTGGAAGGGACCATGGAGGTCTTCTAGTCCAGCCCCTCATCATGCAGAAGAAACTATAGCATTTCAGGCAAGTGGCTGTCCAATCTCTTCTTAAAAACCTCCAATGTTGAAGAACCCCAAACCTCTGGATTCCAGCTGTTCCACTGGTTAATTGTTCTCACTGATAGGAAATTTCTTCTTAGTTCTAGATTGCTTTCAGATGTTACAAGATACTGTAGGTATCCTCCAAGTCCAGTACATTAACTGTCATGTGGCAGGACTCAGGATGTTTGCCTAAAAAGATTATATGATTCCATGTTAACTTCTAATAATGTAGGTTCCTATGAAGTTTCTACACATTACACTAGAAATAATTACCATCCTAGAACTTCCCTCAACTTCATATACCTAGCTACATTTAAAAAAAAAATAAATCCTTCTTATGCTCTTTTTAATTTATTTATTTATTTATTTATTATTTGAACTTATATGCCCCCATCTCCGAAGACTTCGGGACACAATAAAACAAGAGACAATAAATACATTAAAAACAATTAGATTAAATTATAAGTCCAAACGTTTATAAAATAATTAAAACAACCCTCCCCAAAGGGTCACAGCCGGGTTGGTCAAATAACCAGGTCTTCAACTCGGCGAAAGGTGCGGAGGTCAGGGGCCAGGCGGAGCTCCAAAGGCAGTTGATTCCAAAGGTCAGGGGCGCGACAGAAAAGGCTCGTCGTCGGGAACCGCCAGCGGCATTGGCCGCCACGGGACCCGAGGAGTCCTTGCCTATGAGCTCGCACAGGGCGTCGGTATTCGACATTGGAAGAAGACGCTCCCTTAAATATTGAGGACCCATGTCGTGAAGGACTTTGTATGTTAACACTAAAACCTTGAATCTCACCGGGCGCAACCGGCAGCCAATGAAGGCAGCGCAGGAGGGGGTCACATGGGAGAACTGGGTAACTCCCATCACCACCAGCGCCACCGCATTCTGCACCAGCTGCAATCTCGGATGGTATGCAAGGGCAGTCCCAAATAGAGAGCGTTGCAGTAGTCGAGCCTAGAGGTAACAAGGGCATGAGTGACCGTCGAAGGCGTCGGTCCAGAAAAGGGCGTTGTCGAACAAGGCGGAGCTGGGCAAAGGCCCCTGGCAACGGCCCCCACCTACTCCTCCAACCGGCCGTACATCCAGGAGGACCCCAGATTCGCGCCTATCCACAGGGGGCAACACCTCTCCCCTATGGCCAAAGATGGATAATCTTGACTGGGTCGGGGCCGGTATGCACAGCCACTCAGTCTTGGCGGGTTGAGTCGAAGCATGTTCCCGCTCATCCAGTTCCGTACGCATCCAAACACGGGTCATCAGGAGAGGGCATCACTGATCTGGCCTGGGGTGGAAATGTACAGCTGAGTATCATCAGCGTACTGATGGAATTTCACCCCAAAACCACGGATGATCTCATCCAGCGGCTTCATGTAGATGTTAAATAAAAGGGGAAAGGACCGACCCTGAGGGACCCCACAAGAGAGCACCCTAGGGGCGACCTGACCCCACCCACCAACACCGATTGTGACGCCCGAGAGGTAGGAGGAGAACCACCAAGAACGGTGCCCCCCAACCCCTCAAGGCAGCAAAAGGATACCATGGTCGATGGTATCAAAAGCAGCTGAGAGGTCTAATAGGACCAGGACAGAGGAAAAACCCTATCCCGAGCCCTCCAGAGATCATCCATCAGCGCGACCAATGCCATCTCCGTGCTGTACCGGGTCGGAAGCCCGATTGATCTGGATCTAGGTAGTCCGCTTCATCCAGGAAAAGCGGAACCTGTTGAGCCACCACACTCTCAACAACCTTCGCCAAAAAGCGAAGGTTGGAGACTGGACGAAGTTGTCTAACACAGTCGGGTCCAGGGCAGGCTTCTTCAGGAGGGTCTCACCACCGCCTCTTTCAAGGTGGTGGGAAAGACACCCTCCCTTAAGGAAGCGTTGATAACTGCCCGAGCCAACCGCAGGTGGCCTCCCTGGCGGCATAAACCAGCCAAGAGGGACACGGGTCCAACAAACATGTGGTGGAACTCATTCGCGCATAATCCTGTCCACTTCATCCTCGGAAACCGGATCGAACTCATCCCAGATAACAATAGCCAGACTCCTGCACCTCTTCCTCAGACCACTGCAAATCAGAGGATAACCCGTCCCGAATCGAGCAATCTTATCCGACAGATATTGAACAAATTCCTCAGCCTTACCCAGCGGGTCCGATCCCCCCTCTAACCGAAGGAGGGAGCGAGTAACCGAAACAGGGCGGCGATTATCTGGGCGCTATGAGAGTGGAGATAAGATCTTCTCGCCTCTCTCATAGCTACCAGGTAAGTCCTAATAAAGGTTCTCAGCTGGGCTCGGTCGGATTGGGAACGGGTAGACCTCCACCTGCTCCACCTGAAATTGTTAAGAAATACTTCTTGGGAAATGCCCAAGGTATCAGCTGTTGTTTAAAGAAAGTATTTCTTGTAAGATGAAAGGTCAGAATGTTAAAGTTGCTTTTTGGTTTCTCGGATACAGAAAAATGCACCAAGTGTCCAGATGACAAATATCCAAATGAGGACAGAGTCCAATGTATTCCCAAAGTTATAACCTTCCTGTCTCATGAGGAACTTCTGGGCATCATCCTGGTCTCTTTTGCCCTGCTCTTCTTCCTCACCACAGGCCTTGTTTTAATCATCTTCATTAAATACCGAAACTCCCATTGTCAGAGCCAACAACCGGGACCTGTCCTACGTCCTCCTGGTCTCCCTCCTGCTTTGCTTCTTGTCTTCTTCTCTCTTCATTGGTCAACCAAGGAAAGCCACCTGCCTTCTCCGACAAACTGTCTTCAGCATCATCTTCTCAGTTGCCGTTTCTTCTCTCTTGGCCAAGACCATCACGGTGGTGCTGGCCTTCCTGGCCACGAAACCAGGAAACCGAGCAAAGAGATGGTTGGGGAAAAGCTTGGCCAACTCCATCATCCTGTCTTCTTCTGCTGTCCAAGTGATCACCTGTTCCATCTGGCTGGGGTTTCTCCCCTTCCCTGACTCTGACTTCCATTCCCAGCCTGGAGAGATCATCCTGCAATGCAACGAAGGGGCCGTTGTCATGTTCTACATCACCCTCAGCTACATGGGCTTCCTGGCGGCTATTTGCTTCATGGTGGCTTTCCTGGCCAGGAATCTGCCTGGGGCCTTCAATGAAGCCAAGCTGATCACCTTCAGCATGCTGGTCTTCTGCAGTGTCTGGGTGACTTTTGTGCCCACCTACCTGAGCACCAAAGGGAAATACATGGTGGCTGTGCAGGTCTTCTCCATCCTGGCCTCCAGTGCTGGTCTGTTGGGGTGCATATTCATCCCCAAGTGCCACATTATCCTTCTGAGGCCAGGCCTGAACACAAAGGAGCATCTCACAGCCAGAATAAATATAAAAACATGAGTTATAACACCATTGTCATATTGGAAGAATTGTTCAAGTTTTTTTTATTTGAAAGGAGATATTAATTCCATTTAAATACTGTATAGGAGTCAAAGAAAATTATATGTATATGTTTGTTGTAACTCCCTTCCCTTTCAACTCAATAAAATTTGCTAAATTGTAAGTACCTGTAATCATTTGAGCAAGTATTGCTATTAAAGTTCTAAATTCCTTGTGTGTGTGAGAGTGAGCAGGAGAAGAGGGAAGATGGAAGCTGTGGGAATCAAGCTTGAATCATGTCCTATGAGAATCCCCATGAGAACCCTTGGAATGTCAGAAGGATGTGAAATTCACTGTTTGACCTCCTCTCGGCTGGGGAGGCAATTCTTTATCACTAGGACAGAGTTCTTTCTTGATAAGACCATTTTACGGAAAGTGTTTCCCACAACAGTTGTCTGGGGGTTTACTTTGGAGTTGCTGTTACTTAGGGGTCTACTTCTAAGAACTTTCCACTCCATGTTTTTCTTTCTTTACCAGAGAATTAAAATGGCAAAATCTAACATTATTCAGGCCCTTCAGTTTTCCACTATACATAAAATATTTCCCTCCTCCTCTTCCAAGCATGGCTTGTCTGTGAAAGGTTGGGGGATGTCCAGAGAAAGGGGACCCTGAGACTCTCCCCAGGAGGAGGTTTCAGGGATCCTGTTTAAAAGCATCCTTTACCAAACGGTCTGGATTGATGCAGGAGTGTCCAGTGCTTATTCATCCAGGTCCAAAAAGGAGGCGAGGAAGCGGGAGAACACCTGGCAACAGGAACCCTTGGAAGGTCTTCTGCTTTCCAACCATACAGTCCACAGTGCTGATCAGTTGGTCATCAATTTTGGTATTTCAGAATGGCTTCTAATTGTGACTTGAGCCCTTTTGCAAATTCCATTTTCAGCCGGTTAAAAAAAGCTCTGAGGGATCAGACCGAGGTCTCTCTGAGATTCCCAGTGACACACGGAGGCCTCTGGTTGCCCACAGGCAGAAGAAGGCAGAGGCTGATGGCTTTGCCCAACTTGGAACAGGTGTGTTTCCCCACAACATCACTTTCCTCCATCACATCACACAGGAAGGGACACCCGGCCATCTCACAACCCAAGAATGCCTAATTCTGGTATCCCACATTAATTTGAGTATAAAATTTTTGCTTTGATTCTGGCAGAAAGATTGAAAAGATATTTAAATGAATTTATTCACATGGATCAAAATGGATTTTTCAAAATGACAAATTAAGCAAAATGTGAGAATAATTTTAGATACTTTGGAATATTATGAAGCACATCCTGAAAAACAGATGGCATTGATGTTTTAGATGCACAAAAAGCCTTTGACAATTTGAATTGGCATTTTATGATATTGCAAATGGCACAAATGGGTTTTGGGAAAAATTTATACAGGCCATTGAGACAATATACAATAAGCAAAAGCGAAGATCTTGGTAAATGGAGAATTGACAGAATCTATAGGGATAAGAAAAGGAACTAGGCAAGGTTGTCCTCTGTCCCCTCTGCTGTTTGTTTTAACATTAGAAGTGTTGAATAGAGGTATTAGAGAAGATGAAGAAATAAAAGGAATGAGAATTAAAAAGAATATAAATTACAGGCTTTTGCAGATGACTTGGTATTCATACTAGAGGATCCATTTAAATCAGCACCTAGACTGATAGAGAAAATAGAAGAATATGGTATGGTGGCAGGTCTAAAAATTAATAAAGACAAAACAAAGATCCTAACAAAGAATATGTTAGCAAAACGTAAGAAAGAGTTAGAAGATATATTAGAGATTCAGATTACAAGTAAGGTTAAATATTTAGGAATATATATTACACCAAGATGCAGTACACTGAAAGAAGATAATTATATTAAACTCAAGCAGCAGATAGCGACAGACTTGGAAAGATGGAAAAACATGCAATTATCACTTATTGGTAGAATATCAAGTTAAGATGAATGTATTACCTAGAATCTTATATTTATTTCAGACGATCCCAATTAGACTTGGGAAAGAGTTTTTTGAGGATTTAAATAAAATTGTATCAAAATTTATATGGCAGGGCAAAAACCAAGAATTAAACTTAAGTTATTACAAGATGCAAGGTTAAGAGGGGGGTTTGCACTGCCCAACTGGGAATTGTATTATCAAGCTGCAAGTCTGATGTGGGTGAAGGAATGGATAATGTTGAGAAATAATAGATTATTAACTTTAGAAGGCCATGATTTGCTATTAGGATGGCATGCTTTTTATGGTATAAGGGAACTAAAAGCAAGGATATTTTAGAAGGCATTATATTTGAGAAGCTTTGTTTTTAAATTGGGAAAAAATTAGGAAACAACATTATATACGAATTTCACTATGGGTATCTACTATTGAAGCTTTTTCATATCCAATAATATATAAAAAGGAACAATTAGATATGGAGAGATTCTAAATGAAAAGGGTGAACTCAAATCGATGCAAACATTACAGGAACAAGGAAGAAAAATGAACTGGTTTTCATATTTGCAAATACAATCTAGATATGATGAGGATTTTAAGGCTGAAGGTATTTATAACAAGCAAATTGAATTGGATAAAATTTTGATGGGTACAAATGAAAAAGTAATTAAAAAACTTTATGGATACTTATTAGAAGTTAGAATGGAGGAGGAACAGGTTAAGGAAACGATGATTGCCTGGGGGGAAAATTTTGGTTATGGGATAGAGAGATGGCAAACACTATGGGATCAGAATTATAAAATGACAATGTCAATTGCTTATAAGGAAAATTTGTATAACATGTTTTACAGGTGGCACCTATCCCCAAGAAGGATTGCAAGAATGTTTAAGGATAAATCGGACAAGTGTTGGAAATGTCACCAGATACCCGGCTCCTATTACCATACGTGGTGGACTTGCGCTGATGCAAAAAGATATTGGACTAAAATCCACATGTGGTTGGAAAAAATGACACAACAACATATAGACTTGAAACCTGAGATATTTTTATTGGGAATTTTGCCAGAGACGTTCAGCAAAGAGTTGAAATAGTTGATTGTTAATGTATTAACAGCTGCTAGAATTGTATTTGCTAAAAATTGGAGAAATGACAAGATACCTGCGCAGGAGGAAGTGATTAAGAAAATCTTGGATTGTGCCGAAATGAGTAGATTAACATTTGAAATTAGAGATCAAGAAGAAAAACAGTTTTATAAGATATGGAGCATGTTTTATCAATGGCTAGATAAAAAAACTTGGTAATATATGGATATGATGGAGACAAATAAAATTGTTGAATGAGAATATAACATAGAGATTATAATATTGTAGAGAGTTAATAATAATGATATTGGATAATAGAGGAGATAACTTAGGTAATGTATGAATTAAAATTTGTAAGTTTTTGAGATTTCTCCAAATAGATAATAGGTGGTTGTATTTTTTTTATTACCTCTTGTTTGCTTTGTATATTTTCCTTTTTCTTCTGTAATATTGATGGGAAGCTTCTGTATAGAGTATTGATGGGAAGGGTATGGCACCGAGATTTGTGACCGACCGACACACTTGAAATTGTTGTTGGTTTATGTTTTTTATGTTATGTTTGTCTTGTTTGTTTTTGGAAAATAATAAAACTTAAAAAAAAATTAATTTGACCCCCCAAGTTTTACACTCCCAATCAATAAGTACCTTGGTGTGACTGGAACACAGAGCCTCCTGGGGATTGGTCCACAGTCCCCCCAGGAATGCATGGAGCCTGTGGGAGGATTAGAATTCAGAACCTCCTGGAGGGTGGATGAAACTCACCCAGCGGCTTTCAGGCCTAAGGCAGGACTCGAACTCCTGGTCCCCTGGTGAGTGGCTCAGAGCCGCGCAGTTGGCTTCGATGTGGAAGGTGGGATTCAAACTCCCCTTCGGTTCCTTCCCCCTCGCCAGGCACCCCCGGCCCCTCCCCATCCAAAGGGCCCTTGCAGCTGCGCCGCTCTGCTTCCCCCTCGCCTCCCCCGCTCCCTTGCACCCAGGTCGGGTAGCGCCACCCGGGAAGCCCCGCTCCGGTCTCCCGCCCGCCGCCTTCCCTTCCCCCCTCCCGGGGCCTGGCCAAGGGCAGCGGGCGGGCGAGGAGCAGGGCGGGCGGGCAGCTGGAGGGATGGCAGGCGGGGGCTTCTGCGCCTCTTCCCTCCCGGGCCACGTTGGGGCTCCGTCTCTAAGGGCTGCGGCGCCCCCGGAGGAGAGCGTCCGGAGGACCGGCGGGGGCCGAGCGTGTCCCCGGATCGGAGAGCGGCAGAAGCCGCTGGTGGGCGGTCGGCCTCTGGGTCTGCGCGGGACCTCGGGGTGTCTGCCGGGGAGGGAGCCAAAGGCCCGAGCTCCCGCGCTTCTGCCCCCCCCTCCGCGCTCTCCAAGGGAAGCGAGCTGAAGGGGGCCAGAGAACCGCGGAGATTCTCCCGGGGAGGCTGCGACGGCTCGGCTGGTGCGGAGCAGGGATGCTGGGGGGGTCTCAGCTGGAGGGGCGAGCAGAGAGATCGCTGCGGAGAAGCCAAAGAGCCGCCAAGTGTTTTCCTCCCTTTCACCCCCTTTGCCAACCTCGCTCTGCCCAACAGCGCCAAAACTTTCCCCGCTGGCAGCTCCAAGGCTCCTCGCCCCCCCCGCTGCCCCGCCCTCCCACAGGGGCGCCCTCCCTCCCCATCGGCCGAAGAGTTCAGCCCCCCCAGGCTCCCCCCGCCGAAGGACTCCGCCGCCCCGGAGACGCTCCGCTCCCTTCTGGGCTCTTCCTTCCTCCGGCCCAACCTGCCGTCCCTCCCTCTGGATCCCTTTCGCTTCCACGGCGGCTGCGGTCTCGCCCTTCCCGGGGCTGAGCGACGCTCCCGGGGACTCTGGGCTGGCGGTTGAGGGGCCTGGCTGGCTGGGCTTTGCTCCGCTGTGCAAGAGCTGCGTAACAAGAGGACGCCGCCAATGGGCTCCTCCAGACCCTTTGGGGCAGCTGCTCAGGGGAAACTCGCGGGAGGAAAGACGGGAAAGGGAGGGAGGGGCCTTCTGGTGCTTCGACCTCTGAAGTTGTGAGAGGGTCGCGCTGATTCTTGTTCAATTGTTTGTAGTTACAAAAACAATCCGAAGGGAAGGGATTTATTTCAGTTCCTCTTTCTCCTCCTCCTCCTCTTCTTCTTCCAATTCCCCTCCTGCTTCCCTTTTCCTTCCCCTTCCTGCTTTTGTTTCCATTCTATTATGCTTCCTTCCCCTCCCTATATTCCTTCCCCCTTCCCCTCCTCCTTCCGTCAGCCTTCATGCAGCCTCCTCGTTCATGAGGATCGCCTCCATTATCTCCTTGGACAGCCGATCGCACAGCAACGCCGCCTTCGCTTTCCTTCTTGCACAGAGAGAGGGAGCCCATCGCAGTTCAGGCAGTTCTACAAATAGTATCAGAGAGAGAGAAAGGAGCAGCAAGACTCCCCCCAGGGCCCCCCTTTTCTGACACGAGTCTTGCTTCCTGGCTCCCATTCAGACGATCCCGCGGTGCCCGGAGGCTGCGGCCCCCGAGGCTGAAAGTCTCCCCCCTCCTTCCCTCCCTCCCGCTTTCTCCGCTTCTCTCTCTGCGCCGAACTCTCTCCTCCATCGCGGGAAGTCAAGGGAGACTCTGCCCGGAGACCGATGACGCTGCAGAAGGGAGAATTCTCATTGGTCCAGGTGCCGCAGAGACATTTTCTGTGCGAGTGCAGTAAGAAACCAGATCCCACCATCCTCCCACTGTCTCTCTGCGAGTCTCGTGGCCCGCCCTTGATTTAAGAAACAGAAACTTCAAGCTCTGAAGGAGCCCGGGGTCTTCCACCAACACAGGAGAAGAACAGAGAGAGTTTCAGGCAAGAAAGAAAAACTCCTCCCTACTCTTTCACTACTCTGGGTCCCTCTTTACCCGCAATACAATGTAAACAGGCGGTCACTTTCATCAACCAATTGCCCTTCCCCCAATTTTCTCATCTTCCAGCAATTCCAGCCTTTGAGAAAAAGCCAGTTTTAACAAAGTGATTAAACAAGGAAAACCTCCGTAAACAGGGCACGAAACTGGGCCTGGCTAGTCTAGGGAAAGAAGGACCAGGGAGACAGGAGCAGGCTTCCAATATTTGAGGGCTGCCCAGAGAGGAGGGGTCAAGCTATTCTCCAAAGCACCTGAAGGCCAGACAAGGAATAATGGATGGAAACTGACCAAGGAGAGATTCAACCTGGAAATAAGGAGAATTTCCTGACAGGAGAACAATCAACCCATGGAACAGAAGTTGCCTTCAGAAGTTGTGGGAGCTTCATCCCTCAAAGCTTTCAAGAAGAGACTGGACTGCCACCTGTCAGAAACAGTGTAGGGTCTCCTGCTTGGAGGGAGAAGGTTGGACTAGATGACCTCAAGGTCCCTTCCAACTCTGTTATCCTGTTGTCATTCATCTGCCCAAACTCTGCTTGAAGGTTTCCTTCTGGGCCCTCTGAGCTGCCCTCCCATCCCCCTTGTGTGCAGCTCCCTCTTTTGCAGAGAGCGATGAAAGGGCCACCGAGGCAGGGCTGTCCTTCTCCAAGATGGAAGTGGCCGACAGAGTCGCCCAGGCTTCAGACCAACCTATGGGCAACATCTGGAGAAGGCAGGTTTGGTCTCCCTTGGGGAGCGTGAAGGTGACACCTGTCCAGATCAGGTGGGCGAAACCTGTCTCTTGTTAGGGTTGGGATGGTTCCTCCCCATCCAGACCTTCACAGCCTCCAGGCACCGTGTAAGCACAGGAGTGAGTAGCGTTGCACATTTTCCTAGGCAAATATTGAGAAAATGGGGGCAGATAGTTGATTGTGGCAGAGTGGTGGATCCTCCACAGGTGAGAGGTAGAAAGGGTGACACAGGGTTGCATGTTGCGGCTGCTCTCCCAAGAGAAGTGGGGGTGTTGGGCAGTCGGGGCAAGGAGGTGAAGGTCGGTGTGTGTGTGTGTGTTGCTGGTCTGTGGCTGGTGTAGCTGTTTTGGAGATCCAGAGAAGCAAAGACAGCAGGATTCACTCATTGCTCTTATTATTAATCCATCTTAGAACAGGTGGTTGTGTCTTGATCTTGGGTGCACAAAGGCTGACAGTTCACTTCTGGGATCAGGGATGGCCCAGAGCCCCCCCAGCTGACTTTCACACCAGAGGTGGGATTCAACCCTGAGCCTCTCAGGTTCTAGGCTGCTTCCTTGACCACTAGGCCACCTGAGGAGGGAGAGTGAGCAGCCCCTGCCCCACAGCTCGGGCAGGCTCATGGCTTCCTGGAAGGGTCTCACTCTGCCCCATTAGGAAAGTGCCCAGGAGTCACTGCTGATTCTGACCCAAATGGGCTTCAAACCCAGCACAGAAGAATCGGAGATAAAATGTATTCTGTGTATCAGTTAATTGCTCTGAAGCTGCAGCTGAGATGCCTGGATTCCCCATGTGAAAATGGGGCCCAGACCCAAAGGGAAAGGAAAAGACCGGATCTTGCTCGGAGGAGTCATGAAGGCAGGCAAGGGAGTTCAGCCCTGGGAGGCGTTTCCTCAGCACCACAAGAAGGGCCCCATCCCCTCGGGGAAGACCAGGCGGAGCTGCTCGGCTGACAGGCAGGTGAACAGGTGATCATCACTTTTCTGGGCCATTTTGGCTCGGGTTGCACTCAAGAGTGAACCCCACACCTTGCACAAGCCCCTATTTCTCCCTTGCTCAGTGGATCCTTTGGAAGCCAATTAAAAGGGGGGTGGGCTCCTCCCTCCCCCTTCTTTTTGCTACTTACTATTTCTCTTTATTTTGCTGCTTTCACACTGGGCCCTCGTCCTCGGCAGAGCCCCCTCCCCCTCCACCTTTGGTCCTCTGAAGCCTCCCCTCAGGGCTGCCCGAGAGCATCTCTGGGAAGCCCCAGGGTGTGCAGCAGTCAAGGAAGCACCAGAGCTGCTGGGCCTGCATCGCTTTCCTACCAGCCCTGCTGTGGGGACAGAGCTAAGTGGCTGGCTCTGCACCTCTTCCCTCCTGGCCCCATCAGAGCTCAGAGGCTGCAGGGCCCCAAAGAGGGCTGCCTGGGGAACTGGGGTGAAGATGTCTCTGGGGGGCGGGAGCGAAGCAGGGCTTCTAAGCAGCAGCTTCATCAGTGTTCCCTGCAAGAGTGGCCAGGCAGGCAGGCGAAGAGGACATTGGAGGTGGTGTTCTTTGGATCAGCTGATTCACCAGCACCGGACTCGGAAACCTCTGGGATTTCACTTCACAGTGCCTTTTGCTGAGGTTGCAGTCCTGTGGACTTGGGAGAAGGGTATTCAGTTTGGCTGTCCGAGGGGTCCTTTTCATCCAATAAAGGGATGGAGGGAGGATGCTGGATCTCATAAAACCCTCTTTCCCAGGGAAGGAGTAGCTGCGGGAAAGGGCTGCTGACTGGGTCTCTAAACAAGAGAGCCTTCAGGGGCGCCCCTCTTGGTGTGAAGGGCAACAGTTCTGAAGAAGAATAACCTACAACTCTTGGAGCATCTTCCCTCTTTTCCTACCATCTCTTTCTCACACATCTAGCCTTTCAGCCATTATTGCTTAAATTTTTTTCTATAAGCTGTCTGGTTCTTGGGAGTAGCCAAATATTAAATTCCTCTGAATGACATTCAGAAGGTTCTCTTTAGGCTAGATTTATTGGGATGAATAGGAAAATACAAAATTCCAGTAATTCAACCATTTCCCATTTCAAAACATATACATATATCATTCGTTGACTCCTGCATATTATCTAAGTGGAAATAATTAATCTATTCTTTCAAATAAAAGGAACTTTTACAATTCTTCAAATAACATGGTGTGTTGTGTTTACATTTGTTCTGGCTGTCAGATGCTCCTTTGTGTTCAGCTCTGGCCTCAGAAGGATAATGTAAGCACTTGGGGATGAAGATGCAGCCCAGCAGCCCAGCACTGGAGGCCAGGATGGAGAAGACCTGCACAGCAACCATATATTTCCCTTTGGTGCTCAGGTAGGTGGGCACAAATGTCACCCAGACACTGCAGAAGACCAGCATGCTGAAGGTGATCAGTTTGATTTCATTGAAGGCCCCAGGCAGATTCCTGGTCAGGAAAGCCACCGTGAAGCAGATGGCAGCCAGGAAACCCATGTAGCTGAGGGTGACATAGAACATGACAACGGCCCCTTCATTGCATTTCAGGATGATCTCTCAGGCTGGGAGTGGAGGTCAGAGTCAGGAAGGGGAGAAACTCCCAGCCAGATGGAGCAGATGATAATTTGGACAGCAGAACAAGAAAGGATGATGGAGTTGGCCAAGCTCTTCCCCAACCATCTCTTCACCTGATTTCCTGGTTTTGTGGCCAGGAAAGCCAGCACACCGTGATGGTTTGGCCAAGAGAAAAACACTGACTGAGAAGATGAAGATGAAGACCGTTTGTCGCAGAAGGCAGGTGGCTTTCCTTGGATGACCAATGAAGAGAAAGGAGACAAGCAAAGCAGGAGGGAGACCAGGAGGATGTAGGAGAGGTCCGGTTGTTGGCTTTGACAAGGGGAGTTTCAACTTCCAACTCTGATTATCTGTTATCTGATTAGTTGTTAGGCAATATCAAGAAACAGAATTATAAACACAGAACATTAACAACATAGTATATAAAAATGAAATACAAGAAAGAAAAAGAATAAAAATGCAATTTCTGTTTTACTGTAATAATTTACTGCAGTCAAATTCATATGTAGATTTCATCTGAACTGCTTTGTTCCAGTAAAGGTCTGGATTCTATATAAATATTTATTTATTTATTTATTTAATTTATGAGACTTATATGCCGCCCTATCTCCCCAAGGACTCAGGGCGCTTACAAAAAAAAACAGTAATACAAATATATAAATATTAAAAAACAATTAAACCCAAGGTCTCAGAAACATTCCAATTAAAACTATACTAAAACCCTCCCGCCCCATCAGTCCGGGTAGGCTAGCTGGAACAGCCATGTCTTTAGCCACGGGGAAGGAGCGGAGGTCAGGGGCCACTCGGGGCTCTAGGGGAGCTGGTTCCATAGGGTGGGTGCTCCCCGAGAAGGCCCTACTCCTGGGGACTGCCAGCCGACATTGCCTAGTTGGCGGCACCCGGAGAAGGCCCTGTCGGTGGGGCGCGCAGGACATTGGGGAGACTGTTATTGGCAGCAGGGTCTCCCGCACACCCTGGTCCAATGCCATTTGAATTCTGACTGCACAGGAAATACGTTGCTTTAACGTAAGTCTCCCAATAGGTTGTTTGTCTAGCGTGCAGTCCAAGACTCTGATCTCTCTCTTCCTTCTGCAATTGATGTATTACATCTTCTGTCTTTGGAGCTCCATAAATAAAAGTCTGTTAATTATAAGGGACTTAGTTGAATCTTTGATATTTAACCATAGTGTTTAGCTGATGAAGAAGTGAGGAGGATAAAAAGAAAAAGAAACATTGACTTCTGACTCTCTCTGTTGCAGTAGGTTAAGGCATTAACATCAAATCACAACTTTTGCTTTTTCATAATAATATGAAGAAGCCATTTGTGTAAAGATCTATCCATCTACTTGGTAAAAGTCAAAATCAAAGTTTCATTCTTTTCTACTTCAAGCATGAAGTTCGAAATGCTTTCCATGTGGAAAGAAAAGGATTTATGCTCTTTTCTTCATTCAAAGTGGTCATTTTGGCATTTCTACCAACTCCATCAACTTCTGCAATCATTAAGTCCTTGCTAGGAATCAAAGTGTCCTTCCATTTTTGTGCATACATCAGTCTTGCTGCTGTCTAAATACAGGTGAAACTCAAAAATTAGAATATCGTGCAAAAGTTCATTTATTTCAGTAGTGCAACTTAAAAGGTAAAACTAATATAGACTCATTACATGCAAAGCAACGTAGTTCAAGCTGTGATTTGTCATACTTATGGTGATTATGGTTACAGTTCATGAAAACCCCAAATCCACAATCTCAGAAAATTAGAATATTATATGCAATCAATAAAACAAGGATTGTACATAGAACAATATCGGACCTCTGAAAAGTATAAGCATGGGCCCCTTTTGCAGCAATTACTGCCTCAATGTGGCGTGGCAAGGAAGCTATCAGCCTGTGGCACTGTTGAGATGTTATGGAAGACCAGGATGCTTCAATAGCGGCCTTCAGCTCTTCTGCATTGTTCGGTCTATTTATTTATTTATTTATTTATTTATTTATTTATTTATTGGAATAACCAAGTCTTTAGGCGCGATAGGAGGTGGGGCCAGTCGCAGCTCCAGGGGAAGCTGGTCCCACAAAGTGGGTGCCCCCACAGAGAAGGCCCTTTCCGTAGCGACCACCGGCCGACATTGTCTAGCCGACGGTACCCCAAAGAGGCTCTGTCTGTGGGCGCACTGGGCGATTGGTATTCAATGCTGGCAGGAGGCGTTCCTGCAAGTAACCCGGCCCTAAGCCATGGAGAGCTTTGTAGGTAAACACCAACACCTTGAATCTCACACGGAGGGCAGCCGGCAACCAATGCAGCTCTCGCAGGAGGGGTGTAATATGGGAGTATCAGGACACCCCATCACAACCCACACGCCGCATTCTGAACCAGCTGAAGCCTCCGCGTGGTCCTCAAGGGAAGCCCCATGTAGAGTGCATTGCAGTAGTCGATCCAAGACGTAATGAGCATGAGTGACCGTGCGTGAGCATTTCAGTCCAGGTAGGGATGCAACGGGCACACCAGGCGGACCTGGGCAAATGCCCCTGGCCACAGCTCCTCCTGCTCCTCCAAACTGAGCATTTAGCATGTTAGATATATGTATTTCAGAATCCTTCATTAGTGCAGGCAAGTAATTAATATCAAGAGAGAATAACAAGGGTTCAAATATGCCCCCTTCCCTTCCTCCTTGGTAAGTATCGATCCTTCTTCTCAGGGCTCCATTGAGCCCAAGCCTCCCTCTCAAACAAGGGCTTGGAGAAAGGGCTTGGATCAGGGCCAGCAGGCTGAGCTCCATTTTGAGGGCAGTCAATTTCCTCCATAATGTTTCTCTCTCTACTGTATCAAATGCTGCACTAACATCTAGAAAGCCAGCAAACTGTGGTTTACCCAATTGACATATTTTGTGGTTAGAGATTTCAGGACAAATCTGTTGAAAAGGCCTTCATTTCCCATCTTTTCTAACAATATCGATTTTTGGGTGAGAGGCAGGAAAGTGACAGGCTGTAGACTATACCATTGGGTAAATAGGGAGAAAGTTATAGAATTGGTACATTTTCCCCATTTTCCTTTACTCTTTTTGTGTGGTCTTTCCGTGGTCATGTAAGGCTTGTTAATAAAGTGTGGGCTGTCAAGTCTGTAGCTGAGATGGTGAAACTGCCCACAACGTGGTGGATGGTGTGATCTTGCCCCACCCTAACTGTAGCCCAGAAAATGGTTCCAGGGTATCTGGTGGTCCTTCCTATGGTTGTAAGGATGTACATGGTGGGATGGGGCCCCTGTTGGACGGGGAGGACCTCTGAATGATTCCTCTGAATGATTTTCAAAGAGTTGCCTATTCCCTGTAGACAACCAGCATGCTGAAGGTGGTCAGGTTGGCTTCACCACAGAGATTGCTGAACAATTGGTCATCAATGTTGAGGTCTCATAATGGCTCCTAATTGCAAATATGACCCCTTTGCAAATTCTATTTTAAGGAGATAGGAAAAGATCTGATGGATCAGACTGAGGTCAGTCTAAGATTCACACAAATATCTCTGGTTCTCCCACAAGCAGAAGAAGGCTGAGACTGATGGCTTTGCTCCACAGACAGCTGTGGTGTGTGCCTCTCCCAGCCCCCTCCATTGCACCAAGTGCAGCCACCCCAGCCTTGACCAGCAACAGACCACCGCCTCCTCCTCCCTTGAAGTCCTTGCCCCACACCCCACCAGCCTCCACCCACATCACCCCTTCAACCTCATGCTCTGCCTCCAATCACCTCCCCAGCCCCGGAATGTCTCAATTTCCCCCAATTAACATCCAGAAAAACCCGCCTTCTTTTCCTCCGGCCCTGCAGCTGCAGAGGCCCCACTGGAGCCCAGTCTCCAGATCCTGGGGGGAGGTCGGGGGTGGCTGCTGAATCCCTCGGAGGATCCTGTCAGGGACGGGGCTGCTTTAGAAAAGGCGACAGCTTCATCTCCCCAGATGATGTCATTGGAAGGCCAGGACCAGGAGGTGCTCCCTCCTCTGGCTTGGGGAGACAGGAAGGGACCCTCAGAGGGGGAAGTGGGGTCCCAGAAGTCTCCTGGCCCTGTCCTGTTCCCAAGCCTTCCAAGCAATGGGGAGAGGCTCCCTCTCCCTCCAGACCCTCACAGTCTCCGGGCACTGGGGGATCATCTGGATGGCCTCGCCTGACCCAATGCTCCTGCCCTCTCTCCCACCAAATGCCCTCACCCAAAGGCTTCACCAAGTGCCCATATGAATGAAGAGAAGCAGCAAAGAGACGGACATTTTTCGGCCAGGTGGTTCTCTTCATGTGTTGGCAGAATGTGGGGATGCTGTGAATGTCTGGATGGGGGGAACTGGCACCACCCCAGCCCCCCCACCTGACCCGGACTGCTTCCCTCTTCCCTCCCCCTCCCCAAGTGAGAGGAAAGTTCACCTCCTCCAGATGTTGCCACCTGTAGTTTGGGGAGCGAGGACAGGCTGGGCTTCCTCCATCCTCCCCGTGCAACGTCCCACCAGGCAGGAGTTCCAGAGGTTGGGGGCTCCGGGAGTTCAGGGGCCTCAGCGGAGCCATCTACGAAGGCAGAGGCAGAAAGGGGGGGACACAGGGCCCTCAGCTGCCCCTCCAGGGACTTCTTGGCAGGAAGCTGCTGTCATGCCCCTGGTGGAGACTGACTCCGAGGAAGAGGAGGAACAGCCAACAGGGAGTGGGAGTGTGGCTCCAGAGGTGGTGGAGGAGGCTGGAGAAGGGCAGAGGCGGCTGAGCACTCAGAGGAGGATCTAGGCCCATCTCCTATCCATCCCAGGGCATGCAGGGAGGAGAGGATCAGGGAAAAGCGTGGTCTACTCAGGAGGAGAGGGCCATGATCCTCCTCAGGGCTTACAGCTGGGAGCTCTGTATGTAAGTTCATAAATGCGTAGTTACAATTGCTGGAGTCAAGGTTAGTGTTTTAGTTCTAAAGAAGGTTTATCTTGGTTGGCGTTCTTCCAATGGACTCTCCCTGGTTATCTTCCTGCAGCTGGCAATCATCTATCCTGGTCTGCCAAGGAACTGTATTAATGCGGTTTGTTCTTGGCTTTTTCTTCGTTATCAGCTCTTTAAATGCGAACTGTGTTTTTTGCCTTTCAAATGTTATTTTGACTCCTCCACTGTGAACAATTAAACAGGGAAGCCAAGTTGAAGGCATTAAAGGACTTTTAGTTACGTTTTGGATTTTGTTATAGTTCTGAGATACTCTGGGTCATCACAGTTGCTAAGGTGGGGGGGCAAGAAAGAGCACAGAGAGTGGGAGGGGGCAGAAGCAAGAGAGCTCTGGGCCTTTGGCTCCCCTCCCCCTGCAGACACCCAGAGGTCCTGCGGAGACCCAGAGGCTGCCCATCTGCCCACCGGGGGCTTCTGACATTCTCAGATCCAGGGGACACTCTTGCCCCTTGTGGGTCCTCCGGCCATTCTCCTCCACAGGTGAGCCTCAGCCTCTGGAGACAGAGCCCCAATGTTGCCAGGGAGGGAAGCACAAAGCCCCACCTGCAATCCCCATAAGTGGGCTGGGAGGAAGCCCATCCCAGGTCCCGGCTGCCCCGCTCCTTGCCCACCCGCCACCTTCAGCCAGCCCCCAGGAGGGAGGGAGGCCCGGGTGAAAGGAAGGCAGCGGGCGGAGGCAGCAGTGGGTCACCTGGGTGGCGCTGCCCGACCTGGCTGCAAAGGAGCAGGGAGGCGAGGGGCAGCAGGGCAACGCAGCTGCGAAGGAGCCCTTGGATGGGGAGGGCCGGGGTGCCTGGGGGGGAAGGAATCAAAGGGAGTTTGAATCCCACCTTCCACATCAAAGCCAACTGGGTGGCTCTGAGCCACTCACCAGGGGACCGGGAGTTTGAGTCCCACCTTAGGCCTGAAACCGGTGGGTGAGTTTCATCCTCCATCCAGGAGGTTCTGAATTCTAATCCTCCCACAGGCTCCATACATTCCTGGGGGGACTGTGGACCAATCCCCAGGAGGCTCTGAGTTGCAGTCCCACCATGGTACTTATTGATTGAATGGGGTCTAAAACTGGGGGTTCAAATTAACGTGGGATACCAGAATTGGGCATTCTTGGGCTGTGAGATGGCCGGGTGTCCCTTCCTGTGTGATGAGATGGAGGAAAGAGATTTTGTGGGGAGACACACCTGTTCCAAGCTGGGCAAAGCCGTCAGCCTCTGCCTTCTTCTGCCTGTGGGCAACCAGAGGCCTCCATGTGTCACTGTGGATCCATTCATCTGAGATCCTTTGGAGAAGGAATCCAGAGAAGGAGGGGAACCATCTCAGCAGATCTGGCCAATTCAATTACTCAGGGAATGATGGCTGCACAGAGTAGATACCAGGCCATTTTGATATTTAGCACTGCTGATTTAAAAATGCTGTCATCTTTTTGACATACAATCGTGTATTTATGGGTTTGTGATTAGCATCATGGAATTGTACCTTTATAAATGTGAGGGAGACCCTGAGACCATCTAGCCCAACCTCTCCTCTCTGCAGGAACCTTTGCCTTGAGACAATCTGTGAAGGGGAGACTGAACGTCTCTGCTTTACCGTGAGGGAAGAGCCCCTCCTAGAAGAATGGGATATTTCGAGGAATATGAGAAAGGGAAGATGGTTCTATTTTCCCAAAGGGAGAAAGGGGGAAACAGGTTTCTCCAGGCAGAGAGCAGCCCCCACCTTTCTTCAGAGCCCTCAGCAGATGTCAGCACTGAAGGGATGAAGAGCGTATTGAAAGAAGCCAAGGACCGAGGAGCCTCCTCCTGGCCTGGGAGCCCAGGAAGGGGGGAGCCGGAAGGGCCAGATCCTCTCCCTCTGCGGCCCCTTGGCCAGCCCTGAGCCCTTAGCCAGGAGGAGGAAAGGGATGCGGGCCAAGCGGAGGGGAAGGGAGGCCTTTGCTCCATCCGGTCCGATCCATCCTGGCATCTCCCAGGCCTCCCAGGAGAGGGGCAGGGAGGCCTGGGACAGGTGGGGCCTGAGCAGCTCTGCTCCCCAGGAAGGAGGATCCATCTCCTGCCGGGCAAAGGCCTCCCCTCCACCCCGCAAGCCCAGCTCCCATCTCCAGGAACAGGGGGGCCAGGAAGGGCTCCAAGTGGGACCCCATCCCCCCCACCTGAGCCCAGGGGCCATTCCTGCTCTGGCCACAGATGGTGGGGAGGCAGCTGCTGTTTCCCAGAGTCCTCCTGGCAGCCCCTCCCTGAAGTGGGGGCTTGGGAGCCCCAGACTGGCTTCCTCCTTTCTTGGGGTCAAGGGGATCCTTTCCTCTCTCCAGTGATCTGGGATCTCTTTAGGGGAAACCAGGGTTGGATTCCACCAGCTTCGCACCTATTTGCTAGAACCGGTTGTTAACATTCTAAGCAGTTTGGAGAACCAGTTGTTAGAAGAAATTACTGGGCTAATCCTGTAAGGAAGGCAGGAAGGAAACATTCTGGTGTTGCTTACAGAAACTGCCTCTCCATTAACCCTTATTACATTCTTGGCAGGACTAGACTTCCTGTCTCAGGAACGTCTCTGGAGATAATTTTCCTTCCTTTCCTGGCACTTTGCTTGTGTGGAGTGACCATTCAAAGTTACAATGGCACTGAAAAAAGTGACTTACGACCATTTTCCACACTTACGACTGCTGCAGCATCCCCACAGTCATGAGAGGCCAGGCGAGGAGATGAATGCCTCGATGTGAGTGATATTGAGTTGGCCACCCGGCCAATAACATGACCACCAAGCCACGCCCACCACCTAAGCCACGCCCACAGAACCAGTTGTTAAAAATTTGGAATCCTACCCCTGGTGCAGTTGCCCCTCCCCCCCACACACACATTGCAGGATGCCCTCTGGAGGGACCCCCCTTCCTGGGAAGGCTCTATCCTGCTGGCTGGAAGGGGGGTCGTGTGGGTGGGAATGAAGCCGGGAAGCCTTCGCCCCTCCCCCCTCTCAGAGCCTCCCCATCAGGCTGGGGAGGGAAAGAAGCAGAGGCAGACAAGAGGCAGGTGCGCATGCTCAGTTCCGTTCTGAAGCTCTGAGGCTGCCAGGACTGGGTCCCTGTGGAGGGAGCCCCTGGTAGTCGCCCCGGCAACGCATCTCCCTTGCGAGCCGGGCCAGGAGAGAGCATGACTTCGCCTCCTTGGCGCCAAAATCCAAGCGGCGTTGAGGCCTGACAGGTGTGGGGAGTGGATGATGGGACACAAAGGAGCTCATCTCGGGGCTCAAGAAAGGGGCAACGCCAAGTGACGCCTGCTGGTTCGTGTACATAGTCTGCAGCATCTATGAATGACTGGTCGAGGTGCAGCGCAAGGGTTAAGGCCAGAGAGTTGTGATGTCCTAGAGTGGAAAGGAATGCCTACTTCCGGTCTACCTTGGAAAAGATCCTCAGGTGGAATCGTCTTCCCTTCCAGCTGCTACAGGCAACGGTCGCTCACGCATGCGCCCTTCGTCCTCTGAAACTGCTGCTCCCGGCTTTCTGCGCCCGATGCTGCGAGGCTTCCCCGGGCGGGAAGGAGGGGGCTCCCCTGGAGGATTGTGCAATGGACATCGGCTCTGCTTTTCCCCCCTGTGGGGAGGTGGGGCCAGGAGGGTTGGGCTCCTCCCCTTTCCCCGCCTTCGAACTGCTCCGGTGGGGACCCTGCAGCGATGGTGGGACTTTGTGCGCAGGCAGTGCCGGGGTTTTTTGGGGGGGGTTCTTGAGGCTGCTGGGGGGGAACCAAAGGGCCTTTCGGGTTCCCCCCTTTGGTGGGTTGGAGGGAGGAGAATCTGGCAGGCGGTGGGAAAAGGGCCTGGGCGCCCCTCCGCGTGGGAAAGGAGCAGCGGATTTTCCCACGCCCGGCAAGATTCCACCCTGGGGGGCAGGGGAGAAATCCTGGGATGTATACAGGGGTGGGTTTCTACCGGTTCTGTCCGTTTCCATAGAACCAGATGTTATGATTCTGCGGAGTTTGGAGAACCAGCAAATCATGGCCCTGGCTGGCCCCACCCCTCCCCATTGGCCCCGCCCCTCCTCGCTCACACAAACAGCTGACAGATGGCGGGGTGGGGAGCTGGTCCTGGAAGCCCTGATGCCACCAGACTTGCTGCCATTGCATTCCTTGGGCACCATTGCCGCCATCGCCATTGCCATCTCACGGCTGCTCCACCCCCCCACCAGGTATGGCAAGCCCTGGGCCGGGGCTCAACCGCTTGCCTTTCCTTCCCCTGCCATGCCTCCCCCTTGGGGAAGCGAGGCTGGGAAGCCTGCTTGCAGCGAGGGAAACACAGGGGGGAGGCGCACTTCACAAATGTGGCAGCAGTGGCACTGGAATCCCCTTCTCCTCATTTGTAAAATGCATGAAGTTTAAAGGTGCCGCGCAGCACAAGGCTGCTCATGTTAAGGGAAATATGGGGGGGACGCTCTGTGCAGCACCTTTAAACTTAGCGTGCTTCACCAATGGAGCCTCCTCATTTGTGAAGCGCGCTAAATTTGGTGCTAAGTCTGGTGCTAAGTCTGGGCTACTCAAGGCAAGACGAGAGGAATATGTGGGGGGCGACTTTTCTCCCGAGACACTGACTGACGCTGCTGCTCTTGCCATGGAGGAGAGAGAGGAGAAACAGGAGGGAGGGAGAAAGAGAGAGAAAACTATACTCCTGTAAGTATTCCAGAAGCAACATGCTCCCTGCCAGTTTCCACAGCCCCAACCAATCTCCCACGCAACCAGAGCAGAAATTTCATCCATGCAAAAGCTGCAGGACAGGAACAGGAAAATAAGTCTTCAAGTTCCTGTATACTGTTTCTAGCCGTCATTGAGCCTCAACAAACCAATCTTCCTTTTTTTCCCCCTTTGGGATAATTGTGTTATTCACCACATGCCTCACCTTCAAAACATGCTGTGAATCTTTTAAAGAGGGCATAAATGAAGGACATGACCAGGATTTTTAAAAGATAAAGAAAATCAAGAATTTTAAAAGGTAAAATGTGCACACACACACACACACACACCCTCCCCAACTCTCTGTGTTTCTCTCTCTCTGTCTCTCTGTCTCTCTCTCTCTCCCTCCCTCCCTCAAATCCATGGCTGGGCCAAGCCAGCAAGCTCTCCTTCCTTGCTGCTCTTCACTACTTCTTTCATTTCTTTGTTTTGGAATCCAGACTGGCTGAACAACGATCGCCAGCTGCAGCCACCTGCCCCGTGCCTGGTTTTGCTGTGCTTTGGCACTCGCTCGAGCATCTTCCTGGGCTGTGCACACACACACACACCCCACCACAGCCATCGGTCACGAGAGAGGAGGGGGAGGGGTGGAGGAGGGTCGCTTGAAGGGATGCTTCCACGATCGTTTTTCAGCCAGTCTGAACTTGCTGGCTTGGCCCAGTCGGCTTTGAGAGAGGGGGGGAGAGGGGAAGATAGGGAGAGGGGCAGAGAGAGACACAGAGAGAGAGAGAGATACAGAGGGCAGAGAGAGAGACAAAGAGGGACACAGAAAGAGAGAGACCGAAGAGAGAGAGAAGAAAGGAAAGGGAAAAAGAGAAAGGAAGCGAAAGGAAAATAGGAATAGAAAGAAAGGGAGAGATGGAAGGAAGGGACAAAAAAAAAAGAAAGAGGGAGGAGGAGAATGTGAATGAATATATGAATAGATAGATACATGGAGGGAGGGAGAGAAAAAAAAAGGAGAGGAAGGAAGGACACAAACCCTGCCTTCAGAAGACTCTGAACAGCACAGAAATCTAGGGCTGGAAGGATCTCGGAGGTCATCTAGTCCAATCCCCTGTTCCAACCAGGAGATCTTACAGAATCATAGAGAGTGTGTGTGTGTGTGTGTGTGTGTGTAAGAGAGAAGAAGAACAAGAAAGGAAGAAAAAGAAGGGAGAGAAAGAAAGAAAAGGAAGAAGAAAAAAAGAAGAAGAAAGAGAAAGGAAGAAAGAAAGAAAAGAAAGGAAGGAAGAAAGAAAAGAAAGAAGAAAAAAGAAAAAAAGAAATAGGAAGGAGGGGGAGAGAAAACTCTGTGCTGTTATTTTTAATTGTTCCATTATTTATCATATATTAATATTTTACACTGCCCCTACACTTCGAGTGATTTTACTGCCTTTCTTTTGCCCAGGTATTTTTCAGGGTTTACATGTCCAGAGCATAAATACAGGTGTGTTTAACAGAGTTGAAAGGGACTTTGAGGTCTTCTAGTCCAACCCCTGCTCAGGCAGGAAAACTGAGGATGCCAAAGTCTGAGCAGAGGTCCTGGGAAAGGTGTCAGAGTAACAGAACAGCACTTAGAAGGGACCTTGGGGGGGGGAACCCTATATTATTTCAGAGAAATGGCTGTCCAGTCTCTTGTTAAAATTCTCCAGTGTTGGAGCACCCAGAACTTCTGGTCGCAAGCTGGTTAATCGTTCTCACTGTCAGGAAGTTTCACTTAGTCTTAGTCATTGCTTCTTGTTTGTCTTCTGGTGCTTTGGAAAATACATTGCCCCCTTCTTTCTGGCAGCCCCTTGAAAGCCTGTTGCCTATCACCTCCTGGGCAAAGCATGTGAACCATTTCCTCCTTTCATGGTCCAATAAATCATTAGCCGGGTAATAAAGGTCAAAAAAGGTTTATAGAACCAGATAGGGGCTGGGTCCAGAGGCGGGAGGGGAGGGGCCAGAAGGCTCCGTCGGGGAAATACCAACATTGCTCGCCGATGGGACCCCAGGAGTCCTTGCCTATGAGCCCGCACAGGGACTAGATATTGGAAGAAGACGCTCCTCAGATATTGGGACCCATGCGTGTAGGACTTTGAATGTCAAAACTAAAACCTTGAATCTCACCCGGAGCGCAATCGGTAACCAATGCAGGCCACGCAGAAGGGGGGTAACATGAGAGAACCGGGTAACTCCCATCACCGTCCGCGCGGCCGCATTCTGCACCAACTGCAATCTCCGGATGGTATGCAAGGGCAGTCCTAGATAGAGAGCGTTGCAGTAGTCTAGTCTCGAGGTGACAAGGGCGTGAGTGACCGTGCGTAAGGAGTCCCGATCCAGAAAAGGGCGAAGTTGTCGAACAAGACGGAGCTGGGCAAAGGCCCCCCTGGCGACGGCCCCCACCTGCTCCTCCAACCGGAGCCGTACATCCAGGAGGACCCCCAGATTCCGCGCCCTATCCACAGGGGGTAACACCTCACCCCCTATGGCCAAGGATAAACAATCCTGGATGGGCCGAGACGCCGGCACGCAAAGCCACTCAGTCTTGGCCGGGTTGAGTCGGAGCATGTTCCTACTCATCCAGATCCGTACCGCATCCAAACACCGGGACATCAGGGAGAGGGCATCACTGATCTGGCCAGGGGTGGAAAGGTACAGCTGAGTGTCATCAGCGTACTGATGGAATTTCACCCCAAAACCACGGATGATCTCACCCAGCGGTTTCATGTAGATATTAAATAAGAGAGGGGAAAGGACCGACCCCTGTGGGACTCCATAAGAGAGAGCCCTCGGGGTCGACCGAACCCCTCCCACTAACACCGATTGCGACCGCCCCGAGAGGTAGGAGGAGAACCACTGAAGAACAGTGCCCCCCACTCCCAACCCCCGGAGGCGACGCAAAAGGATACCATGGTCGATGGTATCAAAAGCCGCTGAGAGGTCCAATAGGACCAGGACAGAGGAAAAACCCCTGTCCCGGGCCCTCCAGAGATCATCCATCAGTGCGACCAATGCCGTCTCCGTGCTGTAACCGGGTCGGAAGCCCGATTGGTACGGATCCAGGTAGTCCGCTTCATCCAGGAAAAGCGGAACCTGCTGAGCCACCACACTCTCAACAACCTTCGCCAAAAAGCGAAGGTTGGAGACAGGACGAAAGTTGTCTAACACGGTCGGGTCCAAGGCAGGCTTCTTCAGGAGGGGTCTCACCACCGCCTCCTTCAAGGCAGAGGGAAAGACACCCTCCCTTAATGAAGCGTTGACAACTGCCCGGAGCCAGCCGCAGGTGGCCTCCCTGGCGGCATAAGTCAGCCAGGAGGGACACGGGTCCAACAAACATGTGGTGGAACTCAGTCGCCGCATAATCCTGTCCACTTCATCCTCGGAGACAAGATCAAACTCATCCCAGATAACGGTGGCCAGACTACCCACAACTCGTTCCTCCGACCACTGCAAATTAGAGGACAACCCGTCCCGAATGCGAGCGATCTTATCCGCCAGATATTGACCAAACTCCTCAGCCCTGCCCCGCAACGGGTCCGGCCCCTCCCCTAAACGGAGGAGGGAACGGGTAACCCGAAACAGGGCGGCTGGGCGGTTATCTGCGGACGCTATGAGAGTGGAGAGATAAGATCTTCTCGCCTCTCCCATAGCTACCAGGTAAGTCCTAATATAGGCTCTTAGCTGGGCACGATCGGATTGAGAACGGGTAGACCTCCACCTGCTCTCTAAACCCCTACGACGACGTTTCATCTCCCGGAGCTCCTCAGTATACCAAGGAGCAAACCGGGATCCACGACGTGTAAGGGGACGCATGGGGACAACCCTGTCGAGGGCCTCTGATGCAGCCCGTTGCCAGGCCACAGCCAGATCCTCGGCAGAGTTGTGAGCAAGGGAAGAGGGAAAAACCCCAGTTCTGCCTGGAACCTTTCAGGGTCCATCAGGCGCCTGGGGCGGAACCACCTAGGAGGCTCCTCCTCCCAGCAGTGGGGGGCGGCCTGCTGGAAGACCAGCCGTAGGAGATAGTGATCAGACCATGGAACGGGCAAGGTTGTAAAAGTAACTTGCCCTCTGTCACTCCGCCACCGTTCAGAGACAAAAACTAGGTCAAGAGTATTCCCCCTCGTGAGTCGGGCCTTGAATCAACTGGGTCAGGCCCATGGCCTCCATAGATGCCATGAACTCCTGGGCCAAACCCGACGCCCCCCCCAGGGAAGGCAGATTGAAGTCCCCAGGACCACAAGATCCGGGAGCTCCACCGCCACCCCAGAGAGGAGATCGAGAAGCCCAGGTAGGGCCGCTGCCACACAGCTGGGGGAAAGGTATGTAAGCAGCAGACCCACCTGACCACTAGGCCCCCACCTCACAAGGAGGGTCTCACTCCCGCCTATCTCTGCAACAGTGATCTCCCTTGGAAACAGGGTCTCCCTAATAACCACGGCCACCCCACCACCCCTACCCTGAGCCCGTGGTCGGTGCAAAACCCGAAAACCTGGAGGGCATAAGTCAACCAGAGGAACACCTCCCTCCGGGCCCAACCAGGTCTCGGTGATACAAGCCAGGTCCGCAGCCTCCTCCTCAATGATCTCACGGAGGAGGGAAGACTTATTAGCCACGGACCTGGCATTAAAATACACCAACCTAAGGCCAGGGATCCCAGTTCCGATGCTCCCTAGGGAGGAGGCCACAGGGTCGGAGCGCGCCACCGCACAAAGATGGCGGGTGCGCGCTCCCAACACATGATATGGCCCTGTGCCTCGACGTCTTCGACCAATGCCAACCACCCTGGGGATCGCAGCCCCCACCTCAGACCCCGGAGCCCCGCCACCTCCCCGCCCCCGCCCTCCCCCACCGTGCACCGGGCTGCAAAAAGACCCCACCAACCCCCTCCCTAACCCCTTAAGACGACCAATTAAAAATTTTAAAAACCTCCCCTTCCGAGACAACCAAAATTTGGAACCCTTGGTCATGCTATGCCCCCTCTCGGGAATAAGAAACCCGTCATCGAGGAGGGGCTTTGACAAGACAGCGGGACGTCTCAGGGACAGGGGAACACCCCTGAGCGCCCGCAGCTCAAGAGAAGAGTAGATATATCCCATAGTGGTTATTGCTAGGGGGCAGTCAAGTCCAGATAGATGGTAAAAATAGTCCAAAATAGATGGTAAAATTCAGTTCACCGATGGTCAGTCAGTTCAGTCAGTTCTAGAGCTAAAACAACAGGAAAACTTCGACCCAGGTGGCATTCTCACTACCCACCGGGGAATAAGTCCTGTGAACTCTGAGACAGCTCAAACTCCTCTCTCTCACCGAGGGGACAGTCATCAGGGTAGCTCTAGACAAGAAGGGGGGACAGGCACCACTGGTCTCTCACCTCAGCAGTGCTAGACAGCATGGCATGCTCTCACCACACCATGTGGCCCCAGGCAACTGAAAACAAATTGGGGGGAGGAAAGATGGTCCAGGCATGGTAGACGGCCACTAAGGGCCCGATGCCCTCACCAGCCAATCACCTCTACTTGCGTCCTCCAGTCCTGAGACAGATGGCAAGCCTCCCAGCAAGCGGTGCAAGCCGTAGAACAGCCGTTGTTGACATTCCGACCCAGCAAGGACAACCCGGGTCGGACGGCGAACTTCTAGCGGCACAGCTTCCGCACAGACAGCATAGGCCAAATCACCACGGCCTCGGGTGTAGATACTGGTCCCGGACTCCAGGCTTCAGGCACAGGTACAGGAAGCCGACACCAGGCTCCAGGCTCCAGGTTCCAGGCCCCAACACTGGCTCCAGACACGAACCCTGGCTCCAGACTCCGCTGGCTTCAGGCTCCACTGGCTCCATGTTCAGGCACCGGTCCCCGGATCCAGGCCCCAGAGTCCAGCCTCCGGCGTGAGCCCTGGTCCCAGGCTCCAGGCTCAAAACTCCAGGCACTGGGGGGCTCTGGAATTGTGGAGACTGCCAGGCCACAGAGCCACACCCCCAGCCGCCATGACGAACGACAGCCTCCGGGAAAAAGAAAAAACCCCGGGCCGGCATCGCCATCCCTCGCCGCCAATCCGCTCGCCGGTCCGCTCTCAGTGGCACCATGGCCCAGGAAAATAACCCGGGCCAGATAGAAAACCCAAGAGCAGCCCGTATAAACCGAACGGGCTGCACGGGCTCCAAACGCGAGCGGCGTCAGCGCAGGGAAACAATGCCGAAGACGCCGACGCCGCTAAGGCCGCCAAGGCCGCACCAGCCGCCGCGCCGCCCCAGCACCAGCCGGCAAGCCGAAACTTTGCCGACTCGCGCTGCCGGCTTCCCCGTCAAAACCCGACCCAGGAAAAAACGCCCTGGGTCGGACCGCTGCCAGGGTCGTCCTCAAAGGGCTGGCAAACCCCCAATATCTGGGCTTAAACAAGCTCCCCACAGCAAACACCAGCGCTCACCTCCTCCGAGCCGCCATAACCCTGCAAATACATTGCCCCCCCTTCTTTCTGGCAGCCCCTTGAAAGCCTGTTGCCTGTCACCCTCCTGGGCAAAGCATGTGAGCCATTTCTTCCTTTCAGTGGTCCATGAAAGTACATCTATAGTATGTAGATAATAAAGTCAAAAAAAGGTGAACAACATTTTTATAGAACTACAGATAAGTTGAGGCTGGGTGTGACAAGAAGTGGCTGGGAGGGGAGGGGCCAGGCGAGGCACCCCTGGATGTGACATATACACATGCTACCACACACACACACACAATCATTGCCCATTTTGGATACATAGCGAAAGGAAGAAAGAATATTGGATACATATACACAAATGTGTGTGAAAAAAACTGCAGAGAAATAGGATTATAAACAGCTCCCAATCTCAGCAGTTGTAGATGAGAGAGAGAAGGAGAAACGAGAAACAGAGAGGAAGAAAGAGAGATAAGGAAGAAAGAGAGAGATGACACAGAGAGAGATGAGAAAGAGGGAGAAAGAAAGAAAGACAGAGGCAGAGATACCTGTTTAAAAGAAAATAGAAAAATGGCTCTTTGAGTGTTTAAGGTTGCAGACCCCTGGGTTAGGCAAACACCATGGTCATTAAGTGAACCTTGTGGTCATTAAGCAAACACTGATTGTTAAAAAAGGCCATTTTCCCCAATGGGCATTTTTAACCAGAAACCAGAAGGAATTGTTGGAAACTGGCTACAAACAGAAAACCTCAGTCACAAGACTGTGTGGGATGTTGTAACTGGTCACAAGTGTGTGTGTGTGTGTGTGTGTGTCTGTCAAAACACCAAAAACAGGCCAAGTAGCTCTGCGGAGGTCAGTCGTATATTAGAACACTTGCTAAGAAACTGGCCATTAAGCGAGGACGGTTTGCCAGTCACATGACCACATGATCACAAAGCCACACCCACAAATTAGGCCACACCCACAGAACTGGTTGTTGAGAAACTTGAATCCCACCCCTGGATGTATAGAATATTTATACTGTCTGTATAGACTCTATAGGGTGTGTAGAATGTCTATTGGAGGTTGGACTTCTCTATCTCTCTCTCTCTCACACACACACACACACACACACACACACACACTTGTGACTGTATGACTTGGTTGCTTGTATCCCAGCCATCTTTACTGACTGTTTCCTAGAATGATTTGATTGTTTATTGTAACCTCTGACTATTATTGAGTGTTGGACCTGATGATTCTTGACTCGTGAAGAATGTATCTTTTCCTTTTATGTTCACAGAGAGCATTTGCACCAAGACAAAATTCCTTCTGTGTCCAATCACACTTGGACAATAAAGCATTCGTACACACACACACACACACACACACCCTTTACACAAATTGTGCAGTCCAACTTTAATGCTAACCAACCTAGCTGGCCTCCCTCTTCCACCTCTGCAGGGACCCCAGAGGTGGTTTCCCCAGCCATCGCCCCAATGGGAAGAGGGGGAAAGGAGCTGCCCAACCCCAGCCAGGACCCCCAACCCTCCTGGGCATAAGAGGGGCCTTCTGGGGGGAGGGAATCCAAGGCACTCCAGGAGAAACTTTCAGCCCTTGAATTGTAAGGAAGCAGAGATGGAAAAGGGGCTTCTTGGGGGCTCCATTTGCCCCCAGCCCTTCTTCTCCCCAGGGGAGCAAGGGATCCAGGCAGCCCTGATCTTTAAGGAGGAGAGAAGTTCAGAGTCTCAAATTGTTCAATGAAACTTTTTGCCTGAAGCCAAGTTCTCCAGCAGGAAAAGTTTCCATCCGGGGCCTTTGGGGTCAGGGGGAGAAGAGAGAAGCTGCCACAGACTCCCTGTCTCTGCCCAGAGTCTCCCGGGAGGATTCGGCCACAGAGCAGAGCTGAAACTTTTCTCATAATTCTCCCTCTCAGGAAGGATATCTGGATAATTCAGCTAGTTGTTGCACTCAAAGTTGTTTTTTTTTTAATAAGAAGTTTTATTTTTCCAAAAACACAAACATAACAAACAAACATACAACACATAGATCCATATCAATTTCAAGTATGTCGGTCGGTCAAAAATCACAGTGCCTACCCCTCATTATTCATACTCAATATTACAAAAAAGAAAAGCTATAATCATTATTATTAATCCTTTATCATATTATAATCTCTATATTATTTCAACAGTTCTATCTATCTTTATATTCCCAAGAATACATTACCAAACTTTTTGTCTAACCATTGATAGAACATATTCTATATCTTATAAAACTGCTTTTCTTCTTGATCCCTAATTTCAAATGTTAATCTACTCATTTCGGCACAATCCAAAATCTTCTTAATCACTTCCTCCTGCTTAGGTGTCTTATCATTTCTCCAGTTTTTAGCAAATACAATTCTAGCGCTGTCAATACATTAACAATCAGATATTTCAGTTCTTTGCTAAATGTCTCTGGTACAATTCCCAACAGGAATATCTCAGGTTTCAAGTCTATATGTTGTTGTGTCATTTTTCCAACCACATGTGGATTTTAGTCCAGTATCTTTTAGCATCACGCAAGTCCACCACATGTGGTAGTAGGAGCCAGGTATCTGATGGCATTTCCAACACTTATCCGATTTATCCTTGAACATTCTTGCAATCCTTCTCGGGGATAGGTGCCACCTGTAAAACATCTTATACAAATTTTCTTTATATGCAGTTGACATTGTCATTTTATAATTCTGATCCCACAGTGTTTGCCATCTCTCTAAATCTATCCCATAACCAAAATTTTTCCCCCAAGCAATCATTGTTTCCTTAACCTGCTCCTCTTCCATTCTAACTTCTAACTTCTAATAGATAACCATAAAGTTTTTTAATCATTTTTTCGTTCGTGCCCATCAAGATTTTGTCTAATTCAGTTTGCTTTTTATAAATCCCTTCAGTCTTAACATCCTCATCATATCTAGATTGTACTTGCAAATATGAAAACCAATTCATTTTTATACCTTGTTCTTGTAGTGTTTGCAGCCCTGATCTTTAAGGAGGAGAGAAGTTCAGAGTCTCAAATTGTTCAATGAAACTTTTTGCCTGAAGCCAAGTTCTCCAGCAGGAAAAGTTTCCATCCGGGGCCTTTGGGGTCAGGGGGAGAAGAGAGAAGCTGCCACAGACTCCTTGTCTCTGCCCAGAGTCTCCCGGGAGGATTCGGCCACAGAGCAGAGCTGAAACTTTTCTCATAATTCTCCCTCTCAGGAAGGATATCTGGATAATTCAGCTAGTTGTTGCACTCAAAGTTTGTTGGGCATTTCTCTGGAGGGAAATGAAAGGGAAATAATCCCTAAGTGGTTCATAATGACAGGGGCAGAGATCGAATTAAATCCATCACCTAGAATTGAGAGGTTTTGGAGCTTCATGCTTGAAATTGGCCCCAGAGGGAATATACGGCACCTGTGGCTGAAGATAAAAAGAAGTGTGACATTTGTTGGCATTGTGGTTACAGAGACAATCCCGGGAGACAGTTAATGCCTGAACATGTCCCAGGTCTGAAATGGCTCCCTTCTGAGTTGGAAGCAACATTTTCTTTATTTTGAAAACCGATGCTCAGTGACACCCTCACAAAAGGGCTGAGGCAATAGTGTGGCCAGATTCCAAGAATAAAATGAACTTTCATGAAAAACTAGTTCTCAGAACTTTGCATAGTTGAAAAAAAATCACATCCAGAAACAAACACACAGAGAGAGGGAGAAGTCAGAGAAAACTGAAAAGAGGTGGAGAAATCAAGGCTGCCTCTCACCCCATGGGAGGGAGGGAGAGACAGAGAAAGAAAGAAAAAGAAAGAGAAAGAAAGAAAGAAAGAAAGAAAGAAAGAAAGAAAGAAAGAAAGAAAGAAAGAAAAATATATTGAGCAACCTCTGAGTTAGCCAAGTCTTGGTGCAGGGCTTTAACTCCTGGCCTAAGGGAAGAAGGTAGACCAGCATTTTCTAAACTTGGAACTTGAAGATGAAGGGACTTTAATTCCCAGAATTCCCTGCCCAGCATGATGAAGTCCATGCATTGTTGGGTGGGGAACTCTGGGGGTTGAAGTCCATTCCTCTTCAAGTTTGAAAAACACTCATGCAGACCAGCCTCTCTCCATGTCTTGTCTCCATTTTTAAGAACAAGGACACCTGAAGGGACCCTCAGTCATTAGCCGGCTTGCAGAATGCAGGAACCATGAGTTCTTATGGCCATCAGAAGTGAAACATGCCTCTGTCTCCGTCTCCGACTTTGGACTAAAATCCACACGTGGTTGGAAAACATGATGCAACAACACATAGACTTGAAACCAGAAATATTTTTATTGGGAATTAGACCAGATATTTACAATAAAGAGTTGAAATACTTGATTGTAAATGTTTTAACAGCAGCTAGAATTGTATTTGCTAAAAACTGGAAGAATGATATGTGGTGGCCACTGAGTTTCCCTGGATGACACTAGTAGCTGGCAGTACACTGCAGCCTGGTGGAGGGGGCCTCTTTTGCTATCCCATGAGCTCATCTTCTATTCATTCTCTTATCTGTTGGGATGGGGATGGGATGTCTCTGACTTTCCAGGTGTACAGGTGATATCATTTACTAACATCACCACTAACTTCAAGGATTGGTTGAGGGGTTATGCCAATGTGATTGAGGGGTTTCACCCATGTGGATCTATTCTCCAATCCCAATGCTGTATCTATGCTGTTCTTTTCTGCTTGTAAAAATGGTATAAAAGTAATAAACACCACGTATGTGGTCAGACATCTTTGGACACTGAAATGACTGGTTATTGAATCCCCACAAGTGGCGCCTGAACAGGGACAACAACCCTCCGGGGTAGGCAACAGCCAACGTACTTACTGCCGTCTGAAATAGACCCCACAGTGCACTGTCGTCCCAAGGGACCCCTTCAGCGGTAAGTATGGGTTGCAATCTGTCTCAGCATCAGCAGAAACATGTTCAGGAACTTAAATTCCTGTTACATAAATCAGGTGCAAAAGTACCTGAGGCTGACATAAATAAGCTGATTGTGGAGATAGGAAAACATTGTCCTTGGTACCCTGAGCTGGGACGCTCAGGTTGCAGGATTGGGTAAAGATAGGGCATACCCTACATCTTGAACCCAGGGCTCCTGTTCAAATTTTACATAGCTGGTTTCAATGCCGCCACGCAGTGGAACAATTTGGCTCTGATGTCTCAATGGGGCAAAATTGACCACCAGCCCCCTCCATATTATGATAAAGTAAAAATTGTCACCCCAACATTAAATTTAACTGACCCTATAGCTCCTTCTGCACCTACCGCTTCTTCTGCAGAGATTAAATCTTCTGCTTCTTCCCAGCCAGTCTACACCCCCATAAGAAAAATGCTGGAAGAACAATTAGATAAAGGTGGGGGTGTAGAAGAAATTGTAGATATGCTTTCCGTGTGTCCGTGCATGTTACAGGACAGGTAGATCAAAACGGAGCTCAAATAGTAGAATATCGCCCTCTGTCTTATGCAATTTTAACAGAATTAAGAAAAGGAATTAGAGATATGGGACTGGGAAGTACCTATGTGCAGGGGATGTTAGAAGCTACTATGAGAAATCATATTTTAGTACCTGAAGATTGGAAAACTACTTTTCGTATGTTATTGACTCCAGCTCAATATGTGGTTTGGGATAGTGAATTTAGACATCAATGTGCTGTGCGAGCTCAGCATTCAGGAGGGCTTTTATTCCTGAGCAATTGTATGGATCTGGTAATTTTGCTCTGGTTGATAATCAAATTGTTTTACCAGCTGCAACTTTGCAAGTTTCTTCTGAGTGTGCTTATCGGGCGTTCTCAAAAGTGCCTGTCTCTGGCAAGCCTCATCAAGCTTTCTCTAACATCAGACAGAAAGCTAATGAGCCGTATCCTGATTTTATTAACAGGTTACAGGATGCTTTACGGCGACAAATAGACAATCCCGAGGCTCAGAATGAGTTATTAATGAAATTGGCAAAAGAAAATGCTACTTCTGAATGTAGAAGGGCAATTATTGGTCTTGGAACTAACCCTGATTTAGCAGAAATGATTAAAGCATGTCAAGATGTAGGAACAGCCTCTTATCAAACTAATTTGTTGGCAACTGCTCTATCTCAAAACGGCATGATTGCAGCTGCTTTGACTCAAAACAGCATAGTTAAAGGAAATGTTATAAATGTGGCAGACCTGGTCATTTTAGATGGCAATGTAAAACTTCAGGAAAAGGATTAAAACCAAAACTAAATGCCCAAAGTGTCACAAGGGTTATCATTGGGCGAGTGATTGTCGGTCGGGAAACTGCCTATCGGGCCAGTCTCTGGCCCCAGTCCAAACAGAGACAACAAATCAACAATAGAAAATACTCCTGCAGCTACCAGAGGTAGTGCTGGTATTGATTTAATCTTGCAGGAGGAAGTAAATTTTAAATTTCCTGGGAGGTTCAAGTTGTTCCATCACAATTATCAGGCCCCTGCCACAAAATTATGTAGGGCTTGTCCTCCCCGGTCCAGCATGGGGAAAAAGGTATTTTTGTTATCCCAGGAGTCATAGATTCAGATTATACTGGAATTATTTATGTCCAATTATGGACTAATTTTCCTCAAATTTTGCCCATTCATTCTAGTCCTGCTCAACTCTTGCATTTGCCTTATTTTGTCCCGGCAGGGGGAAAGCCAAAAGAAAGAGGGGAAGGAGGTTTCGGTTCTACTGACCCGGCCACTTCCATCATAGCTGCCATTACCACCCGATTACATTTCAACGGCCCCATCAAATCATTGTATTGCAGGGTAAGCCCTTTGAGGGAATTTTAGACACTGGAGCGGATGTTTCAGTGATTTCTGCTAGGCAGTGGCCTGAAGCCTGGCCAACTGAGCCCTGTCCTAGTGTATGGGGTGTAGGGGTCGTCAACGTGCACGCCAAAGCGCAAATTTATTTCAGCTCATTTGCCTAATTCAGATTTGGTTATACAGGTCCGTCCTTTTGTATTAGATATTCATGTCAGCCTCTGGGGACGTGACCTGCTCAGTAAATTGGGAGCCACCCTTACTTTGGAAGACTAAGCCTACTGCTCTTCCATTGACTTGGCTGGTAACAGAGCCAGTATGGATTGATCAATGGCCCATGTCAAATGAAAAATTACAGGCCCTTCATCAGCTAGTAAGTGATCAATTGCTTGCTGGTCATATTGTCCCTTCTAATAGCCCATGGAATACTCCTGTATTTGTCATAAAAAAGAAAAGTGGCAAGTGGCGCTTATTGCACGACCTTAGATCCATAAATTTGTGTATTCAACCTATGGGTCCCCTGCAGTGTGGGACACCTAACCCTAATTTGATTCCTCAAGATCATGAAATTATGGTAATTGATTTAAAGGATTGTTTTTTCTCTATTCCTTTATGCCTCTCTGATCAAGAAAAGTTTGCATTTACTGTACCTGCAGTAAATAATTCAGAACCCAGTAAACGCTATCATTGGACAGTTTTGCCACAAGGCATGTTAAATAGTCCTACTTTATGTCAAATTTATGTTGCTGCAGCATTAGCTCCTTTTCGCAAACGTCATCCTCTGGTTTTGGTCTATCATTATATGGATGATATTTTAATTGGCGCACCAAAGATACAAACTAATTGGCTCTCTGAACTAAAAAATGATCTCAGTGTCTATGGATTGCAAATTGCTCCAGAAAAGGTGCAGTTGCACTCTCCTTATCTTTATTTAGGCCATAAAATGTTGCAATCTTATTCTGCTCCAGCTTTTCCTCTTTTGAAGTTACCCAAAGTTATTTCTTTAGTTAATTTGCAACAATTGTTAGGCACTCTTAATTGGGTTCGTCCATATTTTTCTTTGCCTACACATTTACTTAGCCCATTATTTGATTTATTAACTAAAGGAAAACAACCTGCAGATCTCATCAAGGTCACACCTGCTGCTCTTTCTGTGGTTGAGCACATTAATAATCTTTTAGGAATTCAGTTTGTAGATCGCATCCCTCACAGAAATTGTCAGCTAACTCTTTTGATCTTTCCTACTACTAAATTGCCTACAGGAGTGCTCGCTGTGTTAGAAGAACAAAAGTTTATTGTATTGAGTGGCTTTATTTACCTCATACCCCTTCTCAAAATGTTTTGCCATTTATTCAAACTATTTCTGAACTAATAATTTTAGGACGAACTCGAGCTTCTCAACGAAATGGAACTGATTTAATAAATATTATTCTTCCTATTCCAAAGTCTGATTTTCAATTTTATTTTCAAAATAATTTATCTCTTCAATGTGCTTTAACTGACTATGTAGGCAGTATTGCATATCATTTGCCTAAAGATCCTAGGCTTGCTTGCTTAATGACTTCTTCCTTTCCTGTTCGTCCGTTACTTTCTCCTACTCCCTTGCTTCAAGCTCCTACTATTTTTTCAGATGGTGGACGAACAAGAGGAGCGATTGCTTATAAGGATGGTGATACCTGGAAAGTGGTCTACACTGCAGTGCAATCCTCACCTCAACGTTCAGAATTAGCTGCTGCTATTTTGGCATTTCACACCTTTTCTCAACAACCTTTCAATTTAATCTCTGATTCTCATTATGTGTGCCAACTTATTTTCAATCTTCCAGGGCTTATATCACTCCCAGGATTGATCCTAATCTCATGGCTTTATTTTTAACTTTGCAGCAACTGCTTCAGGATCGTAAGCAGTTTTACTATGTAGCTCATATACGTAGTCACTCTTCTCTCCCTGGACCTCTGTCTGAAGGCAATAGTCACGCTGACTCTGCTGTTCATATTTTACCTACTTTATTTTCAGATCCTTTTTACAGTCACTCTTTTTTCCATCAGAATGCCAGAGGTTTAGCACAAACTTGTCATATTCCAATTGACCAAGCTAAACAAATTGTTTCATCTTGTCCCCAGTGTACTGGAGCATCCCCTTCTGGGGACACAGGTGTTAATCCTCGTGGTCTTGCCTCTAATCAACTTTGGCAAATGGATGTTACTCAGGTTCCTTCTTTGGCTCCTTGGAAATATATTCATTTATCTATTGATACATATTCAGGAGCCATTTGGGCCACTCCTCAGCGAGGGGAAACAACTAATCATGTCATTTCACATCTTTATTCAGCTATTACTGCCCTGGGCAAGCCCTCTTCTCTAAAAACTGATAATGGGCCAGCCTATTCTTCATCCAGTTTTTACAATTTTGTACCAATTGGAATATTGTTCTGACTCATGGCATACCCTATAATTCTTCAGGGCAGGCCATAGTAGAACGAGCTAACCGGTCCTTTAAGGACTGTCTCCAAAAACAAATAAAAGGGAAGGATCCAGGAGGGTCCCTAATTTGTCATGGGTAACTCAACAAGTTCAAAAAGTTTTATTTACCTTAAATCAATTGAATGTCTCTATGCAAAATTTGACTGCTTATCAGAGACATTTTCAACAAAAAACAAATTTGCCTCCCCCTATGGTGTATTATAGGGCCTTGCCAGATAAAACATGGCTAGGGCCAGTTCCTTTAATTACTTGGGGGTGAGGATATGCTGCTGTGCTTACTCCTACAGGACCTTTCTGGGTTCCAGCTCGTTGTGTTCGTCCTGCCAAGGATGTCGTGGCACCAGCCCCCAAATCCACTCCCGGAGATGACCAGGATGACACTGCAGACAGCACAGCGTCCAATCCGGACCGTGCAGTGACATGGGGAGATATGAAGACCTTAACTCTCAAAGCGCAAACATTGTTACAACATCAGCAAGTAGAACAAACACCGAGAATTTATGCGCTGCCATTTTTGCGGTTTTAACTGCAAATTCCTTAGCCATCATTTGCTTATGTTTCATTGTTCACAGTTGTCCTTTGGCATCAGCAGCTGTCATTCCACCTAAATACACACTTGAGCAACGAATGAAACAAAACCTATGGGTGCAACTAGCTAACATCACACAAAATGATGCCTTTTGCTTATCTGAAGCTTATGATATGGAAAATTTGCTTTCTACATGTTTAGTTCCTGTTTGTACTCCTCCTATAGTGATTCAAAAGTTTACTGGCTTAAGCAAATATTTACTCAAAGGACAATTTAACTATGGGACTATAGCTAGTTGGGGACCCGTTGCATATTATCCACCCCTTGATGCGATTGCTTTGCATACTTCAGTGGTAGCCGTTCCAGCAAATATAACTTGTGCAAAAATTGTTAACTGTACATCTTCAAATAAAAAACCTCATTGTCATCGTATTAATTCACCCACTTTAAACTGCACAGCCTTTGAAGAAACTTCTTTTCAATTTGCTCATATTTGGCTGCCACAAGGATGGTTTTTTACATGTGGTAAAGAAACTTTTAATTACATTCCTGCTAATCTTAGTGAAGTACATTGCTGTCTTAGTCGGCTGATTCCTGTTTTACTTTCTAAACAGCAACTCCATCACTCAAATCGGTCTCGACGAGGGCTTACACTAGATGACACTTGTGATTCTGAAGCAACCCTACTTAATAAAGCAGAATATGTAGCACTAGCTGTGTCTATGGTGGGTGTGCCTGCACTTGCTGCCCGTGCTCATCTTAACATTAACTCTGTTGCATGCAATTTAGCAAAACCATCAATGCTACTTCTACAGCTATTTCAGCAATCAACCATGAGATGCAAGAATTAAGGAAAGCTATTTTGCAAAATCGTGCTGCTATTGATTATTTGCTTTTACGTCAACATTTGGGTTGTGAAAGTTTCCAGGGGTTATGTTGTTATAATCTTTCTGATGAATCTAAAATATTCAACATCAACTTAACATTTTACATAATTTGGCTTCAGAAATTAAAATGGATAATGTCGGATCTTGGTGGGAAGGGTTTTGGGCTTGGCTGCCCACAGGTTTAATGGGAAATATTTTACGCTATGCAGTTATTATTATTGCTATTTTAATTAGTGGATGCTGCCTTATTCAATGTCTTCCTTCCCTTTGCAATATATGTATCACAGCTTTTCGTCCCAAACCCTCTCCTACCTTGCCTCAGGCTCAAGTATATGCCCTATATAAACAACTGCAAGCATGCTCTTCTAATGATTCTTATGAATCCTCTCCTAACTTCTTTTCTGATTCGCCTTTAATTAAAAAAATTTAAAATGGAAGGAGTGAAATGTGGTAGCCACTGAGTTTCCCTGGATGACACTAGTAGCTGGCAGCACACTGCAGCCTGGTGGAGGGGCCTCTTTGCTATCCCATGAGCTCATCTTCTATTCATTCTCTTATCTGTTGGGATGGGGATGGGATGTCTCTGATTTTCCAGGTGTACAGGTGATATCATTTACTAACATCACCACTAACTTCAAGGATTGGTTGAGGGGTTATGCCAATGTGATTGAGGGGTTTCACCCATGTGGATCTATTCTCCAATCCCAATGCTGTATCTATGCTGTTCTTTTCTGCTTGTAAAAATGGTATAAAAGTAATAAACACCACGTATGTGGTCAGACATCTTTGGACACTGAAATGACTGGTTATTGAATCCCCACAAGCTTCCTGGGGGACTTTGAGCCAATGAACCCCAAGAGAATCTTGAGTTCCAGTCCCGCCTTACTACTTATTCATTTGAGGTATGAAACTTGGAATACTTTTCTTAGCTCAACCTCGGATACCAGAATTGGGGATTCCCAGAGTGTGAGATGGCTGAGTGTCCAATACGGTGTGGTGGGATGGAGGAAAGTGAAATTGTGGAGAAACACCTGCTCCATGTTCTATGTCGCTGCCTTCTTCTGCTTGTGGGAGAACCAGAGGCATCTCTGTGTTCGCTGGGAATCTTAGACTGACCTTCTGGTCTATCAGGGCTTTTCTTATCTCGTTAGAATGGAATTTGCAAAGGGATTCCATTCTCAGTTAGGAGCCATTCTGACACCTAAACACTGATGACCAATTCATTAGCAATCTCTGTGGTTGGGGAGCAGAGCAGCTTCCATGGGTGTCTCTTCCTAGAAACCTAGAAGTCCCCCCTTATTCTCCCCCTTCTTGGGCCTGAATGAATATTATGCAGCATTGAAGCTTTGTGACCTGGTCAATGATGCGGCTGCCTGCAACCTCCTCCTGGGGAGAGTCTCAAGGTCCCCTTGCTCTGGACAACTTATTTTATTTCTCTGGTTGAGGAAAGAAAGAAAATATATACAGTGGAAATTTCTTAACACACTTTATTTTTTTTATTTACTTTTTTATTATTTTGCTGTGAAATACATAACAAAATAAAAACAATCCCAAACTGAAATCCCAGAGAGCTGTTCTGCTGAATTCTTTCTACAAAGGAGGTTTTATCAGGAAATCAAGAAAGAATTATATAAGAGGGATGAAGATTTCGCTCCCTAGCTGAGAGCCAGTCAAACAGGACACTTCACATCATTCCTCATTCTCAGGGAGAGGATCAGTCAAGCAGGTTGGTGGTTGGTTCCCACAGCTTCCCACTGACCTGTTTTCCTGCTCACTCAGTCTCACACACACACTTTAAGTTGCTGTCAGTAGGAACAAGTGCATCAATCATTTTTTATAAGGTGTCACATTCAGTACCTGTTGCTGAACAGCTGAATTCCTCTGAATTTTAGAGATCTCTTTAGCAAGATTTATTAAAAGGGGAGGGAACTGCAAGAATTCCAGTCATTCAACCATTCCCCATTTTGAAACATATAGACATTCTTTGACTCCTGCATGCTATCTAAATGGAAATCAAATAAAAGAAACTTAACAATTCTTCCACTATCATAATGATGTTATATCTCATGTTTTGTTCTGGCTGTAAGCTGTTCCTTTGTGTTCAGGTCTGGCTTCAGAAGGATAATGTAGCACTTGGGAATGAAGATGCAGCCCAGCAGCCCAGCACTGGAGGCCAGGATGGAGAAGACCTGCAAAGCCACCATGTATTTCCCTTTGGTGCTCAGGTAGGTGGGCACAAAAGTCACCCAGACACTGCAGAAGACCAGCATGCTGAAGGTGATCAGCTTGGCTTCATTGAAGGCCCCAGGTAGGTTCCTGGCCAGGAAAGCCACCATGAAGCAGATGGCAGCCAGGAAGCCCATGTAGCTGAGGGTGACGTAGAACATGACAACGGCCCCTTCATTGCATTGCAGGATGATCTCTCCAGGCTGGGAGTGGAGGTCAGAGTCAGGGAAGGGGAGAGAAACTCCCAGCCAGATGGAGCAGATGATAACTTGGACAGCAGAACAAGAAAGGATGATGGAGTTGGCCAAGCTCTTCCCAACCATCTCTTCACTCGGTTTCCTGGTTTTGTGGCCAGGAACGCCAGCACCACCGTGATGGTTTTGGCCAAGAGAGAAGAAACGGCAACTGAGAAGATGATGCTGAAGACTGTTTGTCGGAGAAGGCAGGTGGCTTTCCTTGGTTGACCAATGAAGAGAAGAAGACAAGAAGCAAAGCAGGAGGGAGACCAGGAGGATGTAGGAGAGGTCCCGGTTGTTGGCTTTGACAAGAGGCGTTTCGGTATTTAATGAAGATGATTAAAACAAGGCCTGTGGTTAGGAAGAAGAGCAGGGAAAGAGGCCAGGATGATGCCCAGAGGTTCTTCATAAGACAGGAAGGTTATAACTTTGGGGATACATTGGACTCTGCTCTTATTTGGATATTTATCATCTGGGCACTTGGTGCATTTTTCTGTATCTGAGAAAGTGAAAAAGCAATATTACTTTAATACTTTGCGCTTTTATCTTACAAGAAATACCTTCTTTGAATAACAGCTGATACCTTGGGCATTTTCCAAAAGTATTTCTTAACAATTTCATTAAAATAGCATAAGAAGGATATAATTTTTTAAAAAATAATGTAGCTAGGTATATGAAGTTGAGGGAAGTTCTAGGATGGTAATTATTTGCAGTGTAATGTGGATAATCTTCATAGGAACCTACGTTATTAGAGGTTAACAATGAATCTTATAATCTTTTAGACAAACATCCTGAGCCTTGCCACATGGCAGTTAATATACTGGACATGGAGGATACCTACAGTATCCTGTAACATCTGGAAGCAATCTGGAATTAAGGAGAAACTTCCTATCAATGAGAACAATTACTTCCCTGAAAATGGTCTAGTTTTTTCCGCTGATCAGGGGCTGGACTAGAGGACCTCCAAGGTCCCTTCCAGCTCTATTCTGATTGAGTGATTCATCTACATGACTGACAAGACTATTTGTGTAATGAGTCCCCCGCATAACTATCCACAGCACCACATTATGGACCAGGGACACCTTCTCAGGGATCCTCAAGGGAGGCCAATAAACAGGGAATTGCAAGGTCTTTCAGAAGGTGGACCTGAAACAATTCACCAAGTTCCAAAGAACTCAGGTGTTCCTAGAAAGGTGAACTTAGCAGCACTTATCTGAACTAAAAGCAGAAGAGATATTCTTTCTGCTGTTAGTAAAGTATGGTTGGGAGACTAATCAGCTCAGGCTCAACCCTGACAGACCGAGTGGCTATGGGTCTTGCCCCTCAGGGTTCAGTTGATTATCAACTTTGGCACTGGGAGAAGAACTCCCCTCAGAGCAGTTCGCAACTTGGGGTCCTTCTGGATCCACAGCTGGTGACCACCA